>WBMW01003727.1:599138-651006 GCA_013396635.1 Penelope pileata
TTTTTTTTTTTTTTTTTTGTACAACAGTAACAAACGTGTTACTCGGTAAGGATTTGCCAGGTATTAGTTATATTTTTCCATTTTAGTAGAGATGATTTGTATCTGAAAAATTCTGTAAAGGGATGATGAAGCAATAATAAATGTTATTTTTAACAGTCAAATGCAATGGCATTGTCAGTTAATGCTTTTTCATAAATTATAAAAAAAGAAAAAAGAGAAATGTGTCTGGTCACTAATCATTTTTTTTTTGTTAAATGTGGATTTTCATCATATTTCTTATCTCTTGTGTAGATTTTCCTGAAGCCATGTAGATGCTGGACTTCCTGAACAATCTTTTTGATGAATTTCTGCAGTTGCATAAATGTAAGATGAAGGAAATATTTTTAAAATATTTACCCTCAGTTTTTCTTTTCCTAGTCATAAGATAACTTCGAGTTTCTTCTCATTAACGTTCACAATGATTCCGTTTTATTTTCTCCAAAGCCAGGTCACCTAATTAAAAAAAAAAATGTAAAGAGATTGCTTTATGATATTGAATGCAGTAGTTCAGTGGAAAAAATTCCGGTGAATGAGTTTTTAATACTCTGATAAATCATAGCAATACCTTTTATTGCCCAATTAATTTACTACTATGTACTGTAAATAATAATAATTAATAGCAGTGCTGTTTTCCTAACTTGGCTGGAGTTACCGTTGTGACCCCTGGTAGTGCTGCAATAAAAGATCAAACCTTTTGAACTGTAGATGTGGGTGAATGTCTTTTATGGGAAATAACACGAAGTTTCAGAAGCTGAATTATTAGTCTTTTGTGAATTAAACTTGAACCTGTTAGGTAACTGTGAAAGCTTTATAAACAAATGTCTGATAGCTGAGCAAATACCTTTGTGAGTATGAGTTTATTCTATTGTACTTCTAAGAAAAAAATTGAGAGAACAGAATGTACTCAGTTACAGGAATCTGTGTCTTAGGATGCATAAATGCTCTGCAGACATGTCTAACTTAAAAAACTGAATTAAATGAAAAGTAATGATTTTCACTTTACATTTATTGTTTTAGAATTTACAATTGATAAGACTAACTTCACAGAGCAATTATAAAATAGTTTTCTCATTTAGGACAGGTTAAGTATCTGTGGTGTTATATTCCTGAGTGCTCACTGAGACATTTGTTGAAATTCTGGGTGTTGATTTTTTTTTTTTTTTTGCTTGAAAGCAAAAAAATTGATTGCACCTTAGCATATAATCCAGAACATGAGGGTAATCCTGATTTTTCATGGAGTTCCTCAATTCTTTACATTTTATGTAGATACCAGACAGTGCATGAACTGAACAGCACATTGCCAGGGAATGTGGTTATATCAACTGCAGATATAGTCAGATAATGTATGACTGCTGAAATACTTGCTTCTGATTACAAATTAGAACAGTGACTAATTTTAGAATACCTGTGGTCTACTTACAGTGTTGTGGATGTAAAACTTAGTGGTATGGTTGATAAATTGCTCTTTATGTTTGGCCTTTTAATACATTTGTTTTCAATCTCTGTGGTGAATGTGTGCAGAATGCCAATAGCGTCACCAACTTGCAATCTTTATTAAAGGAAAAAGCTACTAAATACGGGAAATGTTAATATTGTCATGCTGGTATCTGTACACTGTCCATTTTTAACTTCTGTTTTGTCATTAAGTGTTAATGATTGTTTAAGGGCTACATATTTCTGTGTCAAAGAATCATATGAATGCCTTGATTTCAGTAAGCTTTAGTTTATGTATTTGAATGATGAGTAAAATACATGTGAAGACTGCCTCTATTCCTGTGAAATTTTCATTGAGACAGGGTGGGAAATTCAGTTAAAAACAGGTGAAGATTGTGACTGGAAAGATATTAATTAGAATAACAGAATAATTCATAAATCTCCCCAAAATAGCTGTATTCTGGAAAGATTTAACACTAACTGATAAAGTAGATTTTCAGCTGGGTCAACAGTATTGCAATTTGAAGGATCAGTGTCTAAAAACTCAGAAAAATTTTTAAACTTTGTGTTTAACATTTACCTGGTTAGAAGCTGGCATGGCTGTGGAAACTAGACAGGATAATAGTAGTACGGGTGATGAAAGATCTTTCTAAGGAATCAGTGACTCCATCTTCTGGCTGAAAAGAGAAACTTCTGAATTTTTGATTGAATCTTATTTGATGACAAATGTAAAATATACTAAAAGGTGTTCTCATAATTAGCATTCAGGAAATGAAAACACCAGCAGCAAATAAATATTCCATTAGTTCATCCCATATTAACTTTATTTATTTTGACTGCAACAAGTTTCATATAATAGGACAAAGCAGACTATGTAGGATGCTCTGAAAGCAGTGCCTCCTATTTATTTCTATGAAAATTACAATAGATACGAAGAGCACAATAACACTGTTTGATGGAGAAAATTCTCAGCTACAAAATGCTATTTTTTGACATGGTTACCACCATTAGCTGTGCATTTTTGCCTGCCATGAGCAAGAGCCTGCATGCCACACTTGTAACAATCCACACCAGTGGAAGTGACCAGTGTCGCTCCTGCTGAAACTCACCACCCACCACCTTGCCGTGCTCACATCTGATCTCCATAAATGTTCAGCAAGCGTGGATGAATGTCAGTGGGTGTCATGTTTTCCACATGGAACAATTCAATTCCACACCTTTGTTCCATCCACATTCCCATGTCAGATGCCGTTTTGTCAGGCTGCCTCTCCACTGCCATCTGTCACATGGCAGCAAAATGGAATGGGATATTGGTGGGAAGGTTCAACCTCTGCTGCCATACCACCACCATCTGCCTCTGCCATTGTGGGCCAACGTAATCAAACAGGAGGTATTAATTTTGTAGCAGCCCTTGTGTGTCTAGAAAAAAAAAATTCTTTATTGCATTAGTGTTACATGGGAAGAATTGGTTCAAATAATTTTTTGAGAATGATGAAAGCAATTTAGTAATTTCATTGATACTATGCATTACTGATTGATAACAGATGGCAGTATACCAGACGTATTTATGTGGTAATTAGCACATCAGTGTTTGAGACGTTTGGTTAAAATTTGTAAAGTGGTTTAGGAGCCCAGCTCACCTCTCTTAGATTACTTAGTCACTTCTGAAAATATTATCTCTTTGTTAGGAAGTGATCAGGAAGTTCTATGGTAACAAAAGAAGGGCTGAATTTTGCAGGTCACTTATCCATACAACATGAATTTCTGCAGTAACTGAAGAAGCCTTCCGTGTACCTGAAGTAAGGGAAGCCAAGAGATCACGCAGTCTGTCCTTTCCATTCCTTCCTTATCTCTGTGTTGAATCCAGCTTTAGTGCAAAGAGGAAACAACCTTGTTTCTCGATTTTGTGATGTTCTAATTTCAGTTTAGTATCTGGAAATGCCTATTTCACTGTGTGGAGGCATAAGATAAAACTGGGAATTTTCTTTGTGTTATTTTAACTCTGGATTTATACTGAATTGAAACTTACGGAGACACTACTTTTAAGACACGCTTGCCTTCCAAGTCTTGGGAATACACAGAAGATGTAAAAGAAAAAAACACCTTGAAAAAAAATGATCAAAGAAAGTACACATTCAGACTTTCTTTTATAGACATGATTTTGCAAATATTTTGTTATTTTAGTTCACATCAATTTTTAAGAGAATCAGGATGTCTGTAGCAAAGTAAAATTACCAAATTATATTGTAGTAGTAGGCCAATTTCAGTGGATCGAGAATACGACAGTAAAGACTATTTGTATGCATTGAGCTTTATGTACTTGTCTAAACAACAACCCAATTTATGGTAGCTTGTAACCTATGTGTACAGTTGGATAAACAGTTTAACTATTCATGTGCATTATTTTTATATGATGGAGTGCAGTACCGTAAGTACACCCTAAAGGATAATACTGCTCACTCCTCTTGTGCTGGAGAGACCAGCAGGGACTGGCCATTTAGGGCTATCAGTAAACCAATACTATGCTAGGGTGAAAGGAAGCATATGAATCATAAATGTAGCATGCTTCACCTGTTTTGTTGCTAGCTTTATGATTTCATGCTGCTTAAGCATTATGATTTTGTGATTGAACTGTCTGTTTTCCTCCCTTGCCGTGTAATAAGATGACATTGAAGAAAACCCTCCTTTTTGAGTTGTAGTGTGTTTAAATATATCAACATTTGATCTGAATCCCTGAAATAGCTCTGATTTGCCCTCTATTCTTCTCAGTCTGTGAGTCTGCACTCTCTTCTAAATTACTGCATGGGTACTTCAAAGAGAAGAATAACAAGAGTCGATAAGTTTCTTCAGTTTGAGAATGTTTGGCTCCATTTTACTGTTTGCTTTTTTTCTATGTCATCTTCTGTATATACTTCGTGCTCGTTATGCAGCTAATAGATACAAGGATAAAATGGCTGTAGCATCTTTCCTGCCAATTAAAATCCACATGTCAGTATGAAATTTTAAATACCCACATTTAGGAATACTTTCTTTTAGAAGAATACCTGCATTTCCAATGAAGAGCTTTGTGCTAGTAGATCCTTTAGAAATGATAATGGTAAGCTCAGCTCTTTTTTATTAAATAAAATCAGTCTTTATACCACTTTGAAACAGTTGATGCTGCTATCCCCTTTTGAAAAATTCTGCAGTAGGTTGGCATCAATTTTGTTTTAGCGTAAATTAAGATAACTCCAAGGGTGATCCAGCTGTGTCAAAATGATTGTGTCCTTTGTGGCCATTAGTCAGGAGGGGATTGGTTGGACTGCTGCTGCCAAAATTCCTCATTACTGCCATGCTCCTGACATATGACATATGCTCCTTCTATGATACTGATGGAATTAGTTGTCAGGTTAAACCGTCTTTTGGAACTCAGAAAAGCCATCCTGATGTTCAAGAGTGCTCCATGCTGTCTACTAGGCAACCAAAATGTGGGTGAGCTGGAATTACTATTTAGAGGATTTCTTCCTCCGATTCCTTGACCATTCTGTATCTTTATTGATGCGTAAGAGCTGCAAAACAAAAAAGAGATCCCAAGTTTGGGAAGAAGAATCAGGTGCTCTTCAGGGCTCTGTTCCATACCTTATGGAGGACCTAAATACTCTCAACCCTGTAGTGTGAATGGGCAGAGCATAAGCTTTTGTTGTTGTGTCTAGAGCTTTCCTACTATCTTTGCCATACAGAAAGTACCTAATACATTTATCTAAAGAACTGTAATAAATAACCAATCATTAATATTACTGTTTCATTTAATTTTACTGAAATTGATAGAGATTGTCCACTATAATTCACATTTTTGATGGATACTAAATCACAGTCAGATCTAGATTGGTAATAAAGTATTTGTGCATAAAGGTATGGATAAACATCTAAAAATATGGACATACCTAATTCCCACTAATTTCAAGTAATCCTCAGAGTGTACTACTTTTTTTTTTTTTGTTATAGATTGAAAGCTAACCTGCATCTTTAAATCATTTTTGCGAACTTTCAAAGTGGCTGCTGACCTGTCATTACTTTGCTGTATCTATGGATAAAATGGATGTACATACTATTGCTAGTATTTGTGGCAAATTATATTTGGTAACTTCATAGTCATTTTTAGCGGTTTTCTCATAGCTATGGGCTGTGCAATGGTGAATCCTGTCTCCATGTAGATGAAAAATGTTACGGACCCTTTGTATGGGATAATCTGTATCAGATAACTTTCTGGCTACCCATTAACATATGCATATTAGTTCCCAGATATTTACTGAGACTTTATAAGGATTTAAGAGGATGAATAATTATTTTAAGAAGGTAGAGGTGTGCTGTTGACTTGCTTGGTTCACTGGTGGTGTCTTATGTTGAATTTTACTGATGCATATGTTAGTTTATTGTATGGATGGCAGATCCATATAAAACGTGAAAAGAAAATCAGATATTATTGAAGTCAGTATAATAGCAAACTAAAAGATGTTTTTTCTATCATATATACTTATAAAGATATGTTATGTGTATATACACTGCAGGGATATCTAAAACAAATAGAGTAATATTCAAAAAGCTTCTCAGATTTGTCAGAACTGTTAATACATGTAACTGCATCTAATTAACAAGTAAGGGAAAAGGTGGTTATACTCTTAACTTCTCTTTGTGGGTTATTTGTGTCAGTTGCTACCAGATTTTTAAGATACCCTTGTCTGGAGACTGCAGGACTAAAACTGAACTGCATCTTTATCAGAGGGACTACAAGGATTATAGCTGTTTTATGCACACAATTGTAGGTAGATAAGCATGCAAGTTGCTAATTAAGCTGAAGTCAGATTATTAGACTAAATGCAGAAGTCATTTGTTACAGAAGAGTAGTTTTTAAATTCTCAAAACTGTACCATCTTTCTCTTCAGTTTTCTCTTCTGTTTTTCCCTTGAGATGAGGTGACAATACATGTTATTTCTTTAGTAACCTGCTCATGGGATTTCTTGATAGTGAGTTATTTCTTCTGACTGAATATTCATATTACCAACATGTAATCTAGTGTAAGCAGCAGTATAAAAAAAGACCTACAGGACAAGGATGCATTAGTCTTAGTTCATACTGACCTTTGACATACTGTGCCATTTGAGGTATCTTGATGGGCTCTAGGGCATTCTCAGTGAGTTGATATCCTCTCAGTCTTGAGGAAACCTGCACCGTTTTCAGCAGCTGGTAACCTTGAGTGTCTTAAAAAGTACCAGACCCCTATGCTTAGGAGCCTGTTATGAGCCCACATAGTAAGATGGTAAAAGTTGGTAAAAGAAATTGAAATAGAGAATGAAAAGGGATGCGAAAAATAAACGCAGAGCACTTGAATATACCTTCATAACCCCCCCCATCCTCCCTGACAGTTAGAGGTAGGTGAATGAATTCCAGAAAGACGTAGAACAGGAGGAAATTGTATTTCTGTTTTAAATCATATTTTAAATAATAAGAAAGTTCCTGCTAAACCCGCTCAACTGTGAGCTATATCACATGATGAATTGTCTCTGTGCAAATTCTGTATTCTGAAGGCTGAAGACAATATTGTTCCGAACCTCTGCTGAGGAATACCACACAGATGTTCATGGATCATGATGTTCTATTTTCCATTGATCAATAACTGTCATCTGTCCCCTGAAGTAGCTATTTTCTGTGTTTAGAAAAAGAGCTGTCTCTGGGGGAACTGAGGAAACACAGGTTTTAGTGATGTACTAAAAATTATATGAGAAGTATCCCTAGCAAAGCTAGGAATAAACCCTAGACCTCTTGATCTCTATTTTTTAACTACAAATCTGTTTTCTCTTTGGCAAAGTCCTCTTTCAGTTCTGCTCATATCTCATTTTATCCATCTGAACAGCTTGGTACTTTCTGTAACATAGTTAAGTTTTTGAAGATGGACGTAGTTCAGGAAAGTAGCTTGCATAGTGAGATCACCTGTTTAACTGAAGTGAACACCTTGACATCTGCACTCAGAGGGTAGGGCTGCATCTAATAGTTTACATGCTGTGATAATCAGAAAATAAGGAATAGAAAATTAAAAGGTATTATAAAATCAGCAGTTTCAGGTAGGACTGCTAGACTTTCAGGGGAAATAATGACAATCCTTTTTTTTTTTTTCCCCCTCTCATGGTAAAACATAGAGATGTCCTTATTTTGTGTATATGTCCATATCTATATGTACTATGTTAACCAATAATCCAAATGGCCATACCTGCTTACAAACGTGCTATATGAGAAGAGGAAGCTGAATGCCTCTGTCTGTTGCAATAGCTCTAGTTGCTGAAAGGCTCCATTCAGGAAGGAGCTATTTATGTTTAAACAAGCCAAAAGAAAACACAGTTAGCTCAGGTACAGATGGAATCAGTTCTGTATTCTTGAGTCTGTCATCAGCAGAATGCCATTTAGTTTATATGCTATTAGATAATTTCAATGTATTCTTTTAATCCTTCATTTGCTACTAAAATGGGTTTATAAGGTAGAGAGGCTCAAATTGTTTTCTCTATATATTGTGCTTTCCCGAGATAAAAATAATTATATTTTTAATTATATATTTCAATTAAAGTAACCATATCTGTGTAACCATTGCATAGGTGTCTGATTGAAATGGAAGTGGAAAAAAAAGAGTAGAAAAGAAAATAGAAACAACAACAACAAAAAGCAGAGCAGCTACTTAAAACTGCCTGAAAGAAAGATTATCTCTTATCGTGGTTTCCTCTTGCTGAATAAAATGTGATGTGATCAGGTCACTGCATGTAAAATGCTTTAAGAATGTGATCTGTACTTCATCATTATAAAATTCAAACATTCTTGAACCTTTTATTCCACCCTGTTCATATTTATCTTTTTGGTCCTGCCTTCATCGGGTACCACATTTGTATTGATAAATTGTAGGTACTTGGAGATGTATTGATGGGCTGAAGACAGTTCAAAATGTAGAGTGCTGTGGCTTTGCATATCATTACACCTAGCTCGCTCTTTGCCTCTTGAAAGCTGTCGATTTGTGCATTATTGCTATTCAGGCTGATAAATGACAGTAATTGTTCTTAAGTTGAAGAGCTGGCTTAATGTGCTGACTTGCTTGGGAATTCTGAGCACCAGGGTTAAACTAGTGCTCCACTGGTTCTAACAAAATGGTCTTTTCCAGCTCAGAATAGATACTTAATTGAATTACTTCAGTTTTCATGCATTTTGCAGCTTTGCATTTGAAGAAAAAATATTCATAACAAGATCAGGGAATTCAGAGCTGTTCGTAGGGAGGTCAGGCTTGGTATGTGCCCCCACTTCAAGGCACCTGCTCCCAGTGGAGCTACCACAATTAAAAAAAAAAAAATGTTGAGAGAATATTTTAGCCCTATAATGGCACTGGGAAAGACATAAAAATTGGATGGAGATGTATCCCTATTCATTCTTCCACTATCCCAGTGGTGAAACTTAGCAAGACACGCTTATAAAGATGAAACACATCTCGTTTTGTGGGATTTTTTTTAAGCAGTGTTTTTCCACGTGTACTGGTACAGATTTTTCAGTTGTTTTAATCTAGAAATAATATCCTAAAATCTCTGTTGACTCAGCAGAAATGACAGTTTTGTTTCAGGTATAACTCAAAAACAGTTCCTCATGAAATTTGGATTTTTTTCCCTTGAATAATGCCCACAAAATTGAAACCAAGAATTCAAGAATTTCAGAGGAGTTTAGTGTGTCTTGTGTGCAGTTGTTTGTATTTAGCAGCACAGATGTGTACTGTGAAAAATTAAGGCTCACATGTCCCAGATTGCCTTACTTCAGCCAACTGTTTTATAAAGAGTCTCTGTATAGTTGTTTTGGGTGACAGCTGGGCATTTCCACTTCTCATACTGATGCAAAAATTTCAAATCAGGTTGAAAAAAAAATTGAGGAATATTTGGGGAGAGATTTACTTACTTCATGTGATTTTTCTCTCTGTGATGACTTTACTGTTTCATGTGTATATTTTGAGTGGGATCAGTCCCATTCATATGAGGTACAGAAAGTCTTTCCTTTTAGCTATGAAGGTAATGTATTTATTAATGATCTTCTGCATTTCCAAATGTGGTATCTGGGATTTCTTGAGTCTGTATCCTAAAGGTACTGATTGCTTATTTCAGGAGAATTGTAGTCACGTCCTTACTGCAACGTTCTTGTTTTCTTGTGTAGAACTGCTCTAGCTTCAGTACATAATGCAAATAGTCAAAGTTATGAAAAAACTGGAAAATGATAAATTTAGTATTTTTTAGTCAGCTTAGTAAACAGAACTCATTTTCTTTAGTCTTAAAAAGGAACATTATTTACAGTTAAATAAATGCGATAGATGGTCAATGGATAATGTTATTGGAAAGTTCTATCTTTTTCCCTTAAAAAGCTTTATGATTGCTACCCTGTGTAATCTAAAATTAATTCTCATTCAGATTGTCTCCTCAGAGTTGGGCTTTTTAATTTGTCACCTACATCTGCCAACTAATTGCCCACCAACTTCTCTAAATTCAAGTGTAAATATGATGTTTTGGACCGCTGAAGACTCAGACTTTGCGCAGGTATGCTGATGTACCCAGCATGAATCCTAGTTCATTCAAGATTATTGTTAAAGCTGACAATTAAGCAGGGAGGAGAATATGGCTGCACTACTCCTTGTCTGTACAAGAGACACGCTATTTTGGATTACTGTTGTTAAAATAGGTAAACCCATCTCTGGAAACACTTGCCTGCTCATAGGGGGACATGAATGCTGTTTAGATTAGGTGTTGGTGCTCATCTATTGAATGTAAAAGAATTCTCTGTTATGTAGGCCATAAAAAAATAAATGTTATTTCTGTCTTGTCCTTTGTTATAATACAAATTTCTTACCTCTACAGGTAATTTTACTGAGCTAGAATTCATTAAAGGTATTAGTTAAGTTCTAGTTCCTCCATTCCATGCCTCAGATACATTTCTGAGTGAGAAAAGACCCATTACCTGACTGGAATAGTCTGAAAAATTCAGATTTTCTTCAGGCTGCCTTTTTACTCATTTTTTCCTCACTTTCATGCTTTGAAATTAAGCAAATAGTTATTAAATACATTTATTTCTCTAATAATAGGAGAACAGCATTAACAGAGTTCAAAGGAAAGTGGACTTCATAGGCCTTGTATGATTACTGTATTTCTTTTCAATTTTATTCAACCACTTTTCTTGACTGAACTCGTCTTTGTTATTCATGAAACCTGAAGCCATTGCAGCATAAACCCTAATGGATGCTATCTTTCACATGCTGATCTTCATGCCCAGTTTTCTTGAAGAGTCTATGTTAGAAGGTTGAAGAATAGTGTGAGTCAAGCATATATTTTATTTTTCTTAATCTACTCTTCTCCAGTTCTTCAGATCTTTGCTATTCAAAGTCAGGATAAAGAAGAAGGTATGAAAGTTGAGCTCTTAGAAGAACTGGAAATAAATAATTCAGAAGTATTATATTGGGCACGTTTAATGCCTGTCTGTGAGTTTTATATGATTGCTAATACTCTTCTGCAGAAATTATTTTTTATTTTAATGTAAAATTCCTGACGTTTCTAGGAGAACTATACATTATAAAATTTGTGCACTTCTTAATTCAGCCAGTTGGTATTATGACTACTTTAAGTTTTGCAACCTGAATGACTGATTTTAAGTTCTCTCAATTTAGAAGCAAAGTCAGGTACCATGCAGTCCAAAACGCAGTTCAAAATGCAACAAAATATGGAGAAAAGAGCTTTTTAGGGTTCCAGGCATGTGCAGGTTCTACTCAAGTGAGTTGAAATCCTGAAAAGATTAGCAGATCTTAAAAGCCAAAGTTTAATTTAAAAATTCTGAGCAGTTCACTGATACCGATATTGGTAAACAAAAATAAGTGGATTTCTACTATTTCTTTTCTAAAAAGTAATTTTCTCCATAAAATGAAATTTGATTTCTCTTCATTGAAGCGTTGAGGGTAATGTAGTATGGGAAAGATAACACTAAAGAGAAAACTAAGAAGAGTATTTTGATTGGGAAGGTGAATTTGTATTTCTTTCTCCATGTGTTTCATTCTTCCTTTTAAAGGATTGTTAAAAAGGTTAGAAGAATGCGGTCTTGTGGTCCTATACCATGCTGAATCTGTAATTATCATTTCCAGCTGGTTAACTGTCAGTTGACCTAATGGAAATTCCCTGTGGTGACTTCATGGTCTTTGTCTGGCTTTGTTTGGCTCTTCAGGTGGCTGTGGCTTGAAGTTTGGAGCAATCATGATTGTTTCTGAGTTTCTCACGTAGCTAGGCTGCTGATAGCTGGTTGTGGTTGTTTTATCCTTCTGGGCATAACTTTTCTTTGCACATGTATGTACTGTTAATGTGATTCAGCTGGAGATAACTGTGCAGATGTTTTGTGCTTGAAAAGAGGGCTGGAGAGAGTTCACTGCCTGCTTTTCTATGTTCTTATTTTAATCCGCGTGCTGTGTATAGATGTGCCAGTATTAATCCCTGTTATGTATTCAGTATACTTTCTGTATCAGAGCTCCACTCCTTTAATTGGCTAGGCAAAGCCATTTCTTGTGAGGGTGCCTACACCAGGAACGTTATCAAAATTGACCAACTGCTTCCTCCAGGAAGGAAAAGGAAGGGAAGTTAATCATTGCGTAGAATCAAAACATATTCTTCAGAAAAGCATCTACCAGAGACTGCAGCAGAATGGATCTTCAGGCAAAATTCCTACTTAAAGCTTACTTAAATTTTATGCTCTATGATGTTTTCTGTAGAACAATGTTTTCTTCTAAAAGGATGAACTCTTCTGCTTTAGGCGTGCACGTATTGTTGTAGCAGCCTGTGCATCACCCTTAAATTAAGTTTGCCCAATGTTTTCAATTAAAAAACCTGGTTTTCAGTGTCTTGAAATGTTGTTAAATGTCACCCATTTTTATGGGCTAAAACTTGCAAGTTCCTGAAGTTTTTTGGTATTTCTACTAAAACGTTTTCGATGTTTCTGAGAAGTAGATTAGAGGAAATATATTATTGGCTAATGTTCAAATAGTCTTATCCTTTTTGGAAGTTTTGTTAATGCTTTTCTTTGCAACAGATATATAGCAGAAGAGCACATTTGTTTCTGTTTTGCATTTTGGTGTCCATATTAGGAGAGGAAAAAAAAAAGAAAAAGGAAAAAAAGAAGCTTGTACATGTTTGTGTCCATTAGAAAGATGTAACTTGGCAGGTGAGTTTGCTGCAGTCAGGGTCAAGATTTCTGCTTTGGAAAAAGCTATGTTAGAGTTTAATCACATCTTAAAAGTGATCTCTTGCATTTTTAATGTTTGTTGATGAGGTGTCGTAGTTGATACACTGGTAGGAATAATTTCAGTATCGTGAAAGCATTAAAGATTAGTTAACTGCTTGGAAATTGTCCCAGCAACTGCGTAGTGTTCTGGCTCCAGTTTCCTTGTTGGCTAAACAATTGCAGGAGTCTTGGTACTCTGACATGGACGTTACTTGTGTAGCCAAGCTGGTTGATGAGATTCTACTGTGTTATAAGTGATAGGGGAAAGGTTGCAGATGAAATAATGGTAACCCTGGTCCAAACCAGGCTTGTGGAATCTTATGTTTCTACTTGGAGGAGGGAAAAAAAAAGTCTTTTTTTTAAATTACTAAGACAAATCTCTCAATCTTCATTTCCATCAATTCACTCATGTCCCCAAACATTTCTCCTTCCCCTCGCCCAGTCTTGTTACTGAGTGTCCTGGTGATGCAGTTACTGGTGAGTTACTAAGTGAACCTTGTGACTAAGTGAGTGTAACTGGTGATGCAATCACAAACCACCTGGGAGAAATTGTTTGCAATGGAGTTCTCTCACTCAGTTCAGCAGTTGAAAAAGTCATAGCAATTCCAGTGAATCCTCTGTATTCCTGTTTTCATACCTGCTTGAGGAAAAAGTCCAGTCTTTTCTAATGGAAGAGGTATGTGTGCAGTGTGTGTGAATATGTACATCTGGTCTAAAAAACCACTATTTGTTAGAGAGTTTTAGCAAGGATTGTTTGATATGGTAGTGGTTACTTGATGGTGAGTTAGTCTTTTTGCTTATCTTTGAAAGTGTTCATGATAATTGTGGAAAGTGATAAGTAGGCCAACTCCAAACTTTCTTATGTCATGACTCAGGCCTTCTATAATAATGAGATTGGCATAGAAATTGAGATTTAATAATATAGAAAAAGGTTTTTTCTCATTCCTTTGAGTTGAGGGTTTGTTAGGGTGTACTTAGCATTTTTAATATTTGTTCAATAATGAAGAATGAATGGATGAAGAATGAATGAGTGAAGAATTTAGGAAAGTATCACAATCTGTAGGATTAGAAATGCAAAAAAGTTTAGTATTTTCTGAGTAGATGTGGGCATTTTGTTCTGTTATGTTTAAATTGTGAACATGTTTTAACAATTAAGCCTCTTCACACTGAAGTTGAAATTTGCAGTATTCAGGCCATATGTAAAGCAAGAGGCTAGCAAGAATCTAAAATTTTCACCTAGCAATGCGTGATTAAAATTTAGTGTATATTCATACAAAGCAACCTAAGAAAATGAAGAAGAATTAGCACTTAAAATAGGCTTCATATTTATGCAGTAGAATTCAGATAAATGTGTGTAAATACTTTCTCTGGTTACTACTTTTGAGAAGTATGGTATTGTGTATGTCACAAAGAAGCTTCTGTTAAAATTTCTCCTTTTGCATAGTTATCCTGCATACATATTCTGTAAAACTACTTCATGCTTAACAGAAATCAGCTAACAGCTTCAATGGTTAGGCAAGCACGGTAGCTTTTAGAAATCTGGAAATGGAAGCAGGAAAATCCCCGATTCTAGAAAACATGCTGGAAGAATCATTTGCATGAGTTAGGTTTAAAAATCAGAGATTCTTGGCTCTCTTCAGAATTAGTTTCATTTGTTTTCCATAAGTTTTTTAGAATCTCTTCTGTAAGACTTGTGATAGTGCAAGGAAAACAAGTAAAGCTCTGAACACCTCTTTAGAGTTTAATCCATTTTTAGTTTAAAATACTGTATTCATTGTGAACTTTTTTTTTTTAGCAGTTTCTTCACCAGATGCGGATGAAGAGAATCAAAGAAAGACATAAATATTTAAGTCACTGATAGTGGCATGTTTTCCATTTCTCTTCTGAAGAAATATTTGGAAGCTAATTTTTGAAGAACTGCAATTTTTTTTTTCTTATTTTCTACTCCTCTGGACATGTCAGATAATTCTCACTGATTATAGTCTATTTCCTTTGTTTCTGGGGATTGTTCAGTCTGGAGAAGTTGAGGTGAGATCTCATAGCTCTCTGCAGCTACCTGAAAGGAGGTTACTGTGAGGAGGTGTCAATCTCTTTTTCTTGAGTGGGAAGTGATAGAATGTGACGAAGCAGACTCAGGTTGTGCTAGGGAAGGTTTAGATTGGGCATCAGGAAGATTTCCCTCTTGGAAAGGGTGGTCAGCATTGGTATGGGCTACCCTGGGAAGTAGTGGAGTGGCCATCCCTGGCAGTATTTAAGAGATGTGTGGATGTGGCTTAGGGACGGGACTTGGTAGGTCAGATTGATGGTTCAACTTCGTGACATTGAAGGTCTTTTCCAACCTAGATGATTCTATGGTCTTATTTTCTGTAAGATGTCCACCTAGACCAGCTTGTACTCCAGGGTCCTACCTCGTTTCTTGAAGCAAGGACTTTGAGTTGTTTCTGCATTCAACTTTGTTTCTGTGAAAACACAACAAATCTGGTATCGTTACAGTGTGCCATAGTAATTAATAACCTTAGGTTTCTGTTCCTGAAGTGGATCTGATAAGATCTAAAGGATATTTTAATCTGATATCAAGTGGTAGAAAGACGAGAGAGCATTTGCTTGTTTTTTTTGTAACAGATACATTTGTAGCCAAGACTGACCGTCAAGTGGCTAAGATAGCTATCCGTTTAAAATAACAAAGCTAATTAATGTCCTTTTTTTATTATTCCTGTTTCTATCCTTCACGTGGTGGTTGTGAATTAGCTTTGTGTCATTTGCTAAAATATCAGGCATTTTTATACATTTGGTATATTGAATGGCAAATACTTGATGTAAAGTCTGCAGTTTTACTCCATAACCAGATTGTAAAATATGAACTGAATTAATCATAACTGCAAAGAGTAATGGCACATTTTCTCTTATTTTATCTTTACTGCCTTTCAGATCATGGTTTAAAACCTTCTACATCTGGTGCACAGAATGAGGCAGCAGCTTTGGTAGTGGATAGCAAGAGGCAAAGGTCAAACCAGAGGCTGCACAAATATTGTGCACTGGATTTATTGTTTTAATTAAGAGTGTGGCAGTTCATCATAAACTGTTTATGGTGTTTTTGCACAGTGCAGCATTTTGAAATCAGCTGTTTTAATGAAAACATAATGTCATATCTGTCAAAGTTCTAAATATTTTGAAAGTGAAATATAGAAACAAGAACTTTAATTCTGGGTTTACTGGGATTAGCTCTTGGAATTGTTTTAAAATCCCTTATGTGTCATATCATAGGTAGCATAGTTGTATCTTAGAAAGGGAGTGGAAAGTACTGTATGGAGCTTGTTATTTAATTGTGAAAATACATGGAGAACGTTAATGTCTTGAAAGATAAAGCTGACTTGTGTTAGAACACCAGAATTAAGACATAAACAGAGATAACAGCTAACTTCCTTATTCACAGGTAGTATGTAAATGTTGTATCCTGATGGTGTTTAAAAAAACAACAACAGAAAAACAGAACCAACCCAAAAACCGATGCATCTTTGAATCTGGAAAGAAAGAAATATGCTGTGGGTCATATGATGTTGCAATGTATTAGCATCAGGGTCTTTGCAACTAATTATTTACAAGACCTAATGTCTTTCTGTGGACTTAAAAGGCTGAGCAGTTTGTAGTCTAGCAATTGTCTGCTATTGTTATGTATTCATGTAGATATGTAAGGCAATTTGGCTTACATTTTTTTGTATAGTCTGATAAAATATTTGTATAATCCGAAAATTATATTTTTGTAGTAGTCTCCTTGGAAAATAGAAATTAAGTCTGTCATTAGATGCTAGGCCACAGTAGTTGACTGAGCAGGGTAATGTATGTTACATTTTGTGCTATACTTGGTCAAGTTTCATATATATCGTATTCCACATTATTTTATTAAATTTAATATCTGCACTTCCTATTACCAGACATGCCTCTCATTCAAAGCACAGAGGCACAGTTCTCTAATCAGAAGTGACAAGCTATATACTTTCTTTCAGCCATTATTCGGTAGCCTAGAGCAAGGAGCTCTGTTTCCTTGAAAATGTTTTGAATTGGGTTATTTTTATTGAAGTATTAAAGTAATTCTTCAGATTTTAGGCTATTATTTAAGCACTTTTGGGAGAATGCAATAACCTCTGGATTCTATATAGCCTTTGTTATGTTAACAATTGTAGCTGCTGAATGTATCTTTTTAATGCTTGTTATGTAAGTGTCTGGGAAAAAATTATTTGACTGATAGAAACCAACAATATTTAGGAAATAAACAGGATTAGTAGGCTAAATTAGTTTACTATTGAAGTATGATATTAAAGTGACTCACTATTTAAATATACCAACAGATTTGAGGCACCACACCTTCACTAAGGAATTTACATGAGTAACTGCCTGCTAATTTATTATAACATAAAGTTCATATTTGGCAGGTTAATTCTTGAGGAGCCTGAAAATGATACCTTATCATATGGCAATTTAATACTTGTGATGATGTTGGTTAAAGCCCTCTACAATACCTTCTAATGTTTAGTTCTGCTGAATGTCTTTGTTTAAAATGACTTCTGGAATTTTTTGTAAATTTTGTACCACTTGCGTTTTCCTTTAAGATGAACAGGCTTGGAAGTGTCAAACTAGATAGGGTAGATTTAGTATTAAAGAAGAAAGAAAGCAGTTGTCCCAAACCTGAATGATATGGCTGCCTTTGTACCTCCTCTGCATCAAAGAGAAACTCAAGGTGAAGCAGCTTTGTGTGAGGGGTACAGTCCTTTTGGGTACAGATGTTTTCTGAAAGGGGATCTTAATGCATCAAACACGACCAGTTTTCCTCCCATGTCTTCTCTGCATATCAGTGGGGGGAGGTGTATGAAGTATAATAGAAAAGCTACCAATATTTATTAGAAATGTATGAACAAATTGAAGAGCTGCAAAGAGTGTTGTTAGCAGATCTCCCTGACCTCAAAATAAATATTGGTCTTTGTTGAGTGAAGGGAATGAGCCTTGTAAAATTTTGCAGTGATGTCGATACATACATGTGAAGGATAATACTAAGAAACTGACTTCCAATAAGGATCTCATTAATGGAGAAGCGTGTTAATTCTTCTAGGCAAGTATCATGTGCACAATCCAAAGTATTTTCCCAGAAACACTTTCAGAATAAATTTCTGCCAGTTGTAGGCATTATTTATACCTTGTTACCTCTATAGTCCTGCTTTTGTTTAGATAGAGTTTGTATTAGGATTTGAGATCTTTCATTGGAATACTTGATTGCTGCTGCTTAGTATGACCATGGTGTTAAAAATCTGCTTTCTTTCTCACTGTTCTATACAACTTTGGTATATTTAATAGCTCACTAGGAGCTGATGTATCTGAATGACTAGAACTATCCCATATCTAAACAGTTTCATGTGTATATTATCAGTTCTAAATGAACAAGTTATTTTGTCATTTGGATGAATAAAAATGTAGCAGATTCACAGGCAATATAAACCATGCTAAGCAAGGAAAGAGAAATAGAGAAAGTACTGATGTGTCTTTTAATGAAAAAGTAGAAAGTGATGTAGTCCATGTGGGAAATAGGTATGGTGAGAACAGAGTGAAGTTCCAATATGCTGCCAAGCACGCTGGTTTTGTATGTAGTTTTGATGAAGTAATTACTTGCATGCTATACAATTTGCTTTGCAAATACGAACTGTTATCATGTGCACAAATAGAGGAATATTCTATGGAAAATATGTTCCTGAATAGAATTCCAGAGCTACAGTTCATCCAGTTGGATGGAATTAGAATTACAATTCAATTATATAACTTTTTTAATAAAAAATGAATGTATCCCTAGTTTAAAAATAATAGGTAACATTGAATTGGTCCCTGAAATGAATATTAAGGTAGGCAAGATGAGTAGGAACTGATGAGAACTGATAAACTATAAAAACTGTCAGAGATGACCAAAATGCGCTGGAAATTAAAGCATTTGATCTAATAGTAACTAACACTACATGAAGAATGAAAACATCAACAGAGCAATGACATTACATGTCTTAAAATGTTTAATAAGGTGCTGAGTGATACTTTGAAAGGAATAGAGTGGCAATAGAGAACATCAGTTGTAAATGTAGATGGAAAAAAAAACCACAAAACAACAGGAATATCTGACCTGAGAATAACTGAAGTTAGGGAGAATATCAGGGGGAAGTATTTTCTCCTGGCCCTATTTCTTTCATGTCTTCTGCTTACACCCATGGTAGGAGACAATGTGTGTAGTTAAATTAACGATCGCCCTGACCCCGCGAGTTGAGTTGTAGAGGCCAAATGTGCAGCCTAAGTGGTGGGTGAGTGACAGAGAATCCTTACTGCTTTGGTGCCAGCAGGCAGACTGATGATATAAAGGAATGGTCCCTGCTAGCTGCCTACACACTCAGAAGGCTAAGTGTATAGTCTAAATACAGATGCAAGAGCATGCCATGACATTCGCTGGTATCCTGGCCCTTATTTGGCCAATGTTTCAGGCATGAAATTGAGAGTATGACCATGGTTTGCAGCTTCACTAGCAGCTTGAAAATACTTCTCGGTACCCCGATTTAATGTAACCATAGTTGGCTAACTCTTGCTTGGTGCTTGTTGAGCAAAGCACTATGTCTAATAGTTAATGGTACAACAGTCTGTCAGTTAGGTGGCATGGTATGTAAATACTGCTGGTGTGCAGCAAGTGCTGACTCCGGATATGCTTTGCACTCCACGGTGTGCTTCAAAGGACGTCATCCTGTGTCTCCCAGACAAATGGCTGTCAGAAATTGCTTAGCAAAAGAGGTGTTACGAAAAGCTTTGCTGTTCCTATCCCACAGTAATATGGGCTAGTTTTAACCTGGTTTTATTCACTGCTTATAGCAATTCAGCCTGTTGGTTTTGATCTGGGAAGTGTGCCATGAAGTGTGGTATGTTGTGGTAGAAGTCAGGCTTCTTTGGCCTTGAAAAAGCTATGGATATTTCTCATGCGTGCAGTTCTGTAACATCACTGATGAATATTGAAATGAATTCATAGTTCTACTAAATTGGCTTGATACAACTTTCACTTGGGAAAGATGCTAAAAAAAATGTGTACAACTTGACTGTGATTAATTTTCAAAACTTCTATTTTTGAAATCATAGGTGTGTAACATTCAGCAAGATGTCAGTTACCTGACAGGGCAACATAGACTGTTCTAGTATTTCAGTGAATCAAATGTATCCTACCTATATGGGAACATTGCGACTTCTAAGTTCTCAATTTGAAAAACAACATCTAAGTTTCCACAGAGAAAATGAATACTGTCCCTAACCTGCATTTAAAAAAGAAAATTATTCTCCCTTCAAAACTGCTCCTGCTTCCTGAGATGCGCAAGTTTCAACAATATGGTAATCACTGGTACAATTTCATTTGCAGGAAAAAGTGTCATTATCAATAATGGGGACATAAAGGTAGAAATGGGAAGAGGCTATGTAGGTGGAATCAGATGTCTAGAATTTTTCCAAAAAAACCATAAAAATATTATATTTATATAACTTATATACATTTAATATTAATATTAATAATTTTATATAATTATGTTTATATATTTATATAATAAAAAAGAGAAAAGGAGTTACAAATAGTATTTGGGAATCTTCTGTTTAAAAGTTCACATTTGTTTCTATTATGGAATAAATCTTATAGGAAGTAAAATGCTAACACTTTTTTCCTCATTTTTTTTTTCCCAAATGAGTATCTATTTATTATTGAATAATATTGACAATTATTTACTTTGTTCAACAGTGCTGTCATATGTAGTATTTAACTGATGCATTATTAACAACATGTGATGAACAATCTTACTGAAAAGCTGTAACTAGATAGGCCAATTTCTGTAGTCTTAACAAACAAACAAAACCAACCAAAACCAACAAACCAGAAAAACAACCCAACAACAAAAAACCCACATTTATTTAATAATCTACAGTAACATAAAATGAATAGAAAAATCTGGAAATATATTAAGATATATGTATGTATATCGGACATTAGTGCTATATACAAAATATATTGGGAATGCGTTTCAAAATATTTCAAGCGTTGTTGACCTTTGTTATATAATACCAAGCTCAGGGAAATATATTTGCATAGATTTAGTAATATATTGTAAATAACTACATAGGACAGTGCACATTTTTCCTTAAGATGCAGCATTATAAGCAAGACATTAAATTATGCCTATCAGACAAAGCAGCGGAATCTCAACATTTTTTTTATTGCACGTTCTATTGGGAAGACGTCTCAGCTTCTAAAAAGCACATGCATTAACTGCCTGATTCATGTGGTGACATGTGGCATATCCAAATGTGTTATGGATCTCCCAGGAATAAAAACAACATAGCAAAATCATCACCTTGGGATGTTCATTGAGTGAATATTTTACAGACATACTCCTTTTATATTTATATAATAATTTAGTGTTATGACAATTTTTTTAGCAGTGTTGGCAGTTTTTCTTTTTTATAATGGTATTATATTTGTGAGCCTATTAAGTGCACATGGGCTAAACTACAGAAAAAAGTATTTTTCATAATTCCTTGGGGTGCTTGTAGCAAAAGAACCATATTGGTATAGAAAAATGTTAATAAAAGGTCAAGCAGAACTTTCCAATGTTTATCATGATAGCAATAGCAATTGGGGCTTTTTTGAATTGTATATTGAAGCAGTTTTATGTTGTATATAGAGAAGAAACTATACCTACTGTACTTGAACTCTATTGTGAAAGCACCTAACAGTTTTAACAACAATAAAAGCAATTCATTTCTGTCCTTTTTGCCTTATACATATCTGTAAGTTGGTATGAAATTGTGTGAAGAGAGCTGAAGAAGTGTCCTTCTTTTGCTGTGTTACAACTACTGCTGTGTGCTCTAGAACTGAGAATAATGCTTACATCTGTGTAGTGTTTTTGCTCTTCCAGAGGGCTGGCATTCATAATGGAAGCGATGCTTTTGGTAGGGTGAACAACAGATGAAGAAATGCCCGTTTATTAGTTTAGTCCATTCACTTCAGTGTGTCATCATATTCTATGTAGGTCACTCCGAAAGCAATGCCTTCTATTATTTATTTCTATGGAAACTACAACAGATACAAAGAGCACAATAACACTATTTGAAAACGCCAAATTATCAGCTAAAAAACACTGTTTTTCAGCATAGTCACCACGATTAGCTGTGCATTTTTGCCACTGATGAACAAGAGCCTGCATGCCACACTTCTAACAATCTGCACCTGTGGAGGTGGCTGCTGTTGCCACTGCCGAAACTCACCACCACCGCCTCACTGTGCTCACATCCGCTGTGTGGTCTCCATAAACATTCAGCGAGCATCAATGAGCGCCCATGGGTGCATTTTTTCTGCATGGGGGAATTCAATTCCACACCTTTGCTTCATGTACACATCTGTGTCAGATACCATTGTGTCTGAGTGCCCCTCTGCTGCCATCTGTCACACAGCAACAAAATGCAATGGGATATTGGTGGGAAGCTTCAACCTCTGCTGACATACCACCAACATAACAAAATAAGAGACGTTACTTTTGGAGCAGCCCTCATGTTTACCTTACTTTTATATTTGCAGTGAAGTCAGCGAGTGAAACAGGGACGCTGCCAGGCTACTGGCCTAGCTACTGTCTATCAATTCCGAAGTTTCCCAGAGTCAAGAAGGAGTGTCTGTGCTCACAATTAGATGATTCTTTTGGTGTTTTTGTGCTTGTAGCTTGCAGAGATGCTTGATTTGTTTAATTATAGAATAGACTTATCTGTTCGGAGCGTGCAGTTTATAAAATGCTTTTCCATGTTTGGTCAGATTGAAAGGAGGAAAAAAATAGGTAATGCCTGTGTTGTCTGTCTGAACAGAATGTCTCTGGCTGACTGGATGATTCAAGTTGCATTAATATTCTCCTTGATGTTCTTTCACACTGACCAAGTGTCTGGTCTTGCAACCTTGAAATCTTTTAAGGATGTGTAAGTACAAGCTTTGAGACTAGTTACGGCATGAATGTATACATGTGCCCTTACTCTCTTTCACTGTGAGATTGCAGCCTGTGGGTTATTATTAACTTCTTGACGGTGGTAACTAAACTCCCACTCTGCTTCTTTGTGCATTAATTTGCTTGAGTGTCTATCCGAAAACAAATAAACCATTTTTTTCATTGTCTTCCTGATGACAAGAGCAGGCCATAAACTTCAGTATAATGCTAATGAATGCGTATGTCACACCTGGAAACTGGATTAGGATTAACTGCTACGTGGTCTCATTCCTGATTAACTCAGAAGACATGGATGATCTATGAATGACAGCACAAGCATCTTCAGACCCGATACTGCAATGATACTATTTTCAATTAATTTTCTCTTCCTACTTTGACAGATAAAGAAAACTGTACTAGGTGCATGTAACACTATGTATATACCACATAAATGATATTAAGAATTTTCAATTAAATACTTCTCTATTTAGAAAATTCAAAAATAACTTTCTTCAACTGCTTTGCAGATCTTTCTCTGATAGTATTCTATGCTCTAATTATATGCAAGTTACAACGCTGTTGTGTTGCAGATTAAAATACTGACCATGGACAAATACTGCATCTCCTCAAAATAAAAATGTGTTTTCTGTGCAAAAGTGTAGATAAAGGCTATTTTCTTGAAATTGATCCAAGCTGGCTCCACAGGAACAGAAGCATGAGCATCCAAAGTAGCTGTAACAGCAGGAAATTCACTTTTCATTGCCATTTTGCTGTATCCCTTGTGAGAAGGGTTGAAAATAGTGCAGGGAAACTACAGGAAATCTATATCAAATTTTCTTACAGATCCATCTTATTGTTTAGCAATTTTACATTGTATCGTATTAGCACCGCATTTCTTTTTGGCAGAGGCAGTAATGGTGATTTTTACATTATGGAAGTGATATTAAGAATTAATAGTGTTAATGAACTGCAAATGGTTTTGGTAAAATAAGGTATATAAAATATATAAGCAGTACCAGGTTTGCCAATACAAACTGATATTTAATATGCTGTTTAATTATCTGGTGTCAAGTTATTCATGGTTTCCACTTCTATCATGTGGCCTAGGAAAAATATTCTTTAGGTCCATAAAGCATTTTTTAAATATTTTCTATTTCTCTGGGGGGAAAAAAGCCTTTTTGAGCATCACAAGACTTCCCTGAATGGTTTGCTGTGCAATGAAATTGTGCTGCTTTCCACATGTATAGAAGTCTTGTAGGTATACTTTAAAATATCTAGTGTGTTGGTGAAACGGGGTATGCAAACCCACGTGGTGTGAAGATGAAACATCTTGAACACAGGTACAGTACAAAGCATTGCAACCCCTATGCCTTGGGTGAATAGGAACTACTGTACCTTTAGATGTCTTCTGCAGACAGAGATTGGTACTCAAACTTTGTCTACCTACAGAATAAAAATCTTGTCAGTTCCATTTTTAATTCTGAAACGTGAGTTTTGCATCAGACAGTAGAAACTCTGTATGGTGTAGATCCCAGCTACCAGGGATACACCGGTAGTGCTGAGGCATGGCAGGAAGCCTAAATTACTGAGCTCTGTCAGGCTTGTTAGGCTGGGCCCTGTGCTGCCCCTGCCAAAGCGGGCAGCTGGGGGAGGATGGAGGCAGCAGCAGGGTCAGGAACAAAGGGGAGACAGCAGCAGGCAGTGGCAAGAAGCAGCGTGATGAGCTGGGGGGAGGAAGAGGAAGGTGGTGGCTGGAAAGAAGGCAGGTCATGGGGGAGAGAAGAAAGTGGAGGTAATGGAAGACATTCCAAAAAGAATACTGGGGACCAATAATCTATTTCATTCAATGTAACACGCATCCTGAGACCTGAGATGAGTTGCTTCTCAGCTACAAGAGTTACTTCCATAAAGTCGAACTCTGAGATTTTTACATCTAGAATTGGTCTGTAATCATTGTTGTCTGTAAGCTGTTTTTTTTTTTTTTCTCATTAGCTCTTTTGCCTTCTGTGTGAGCAGAACGAAAATTAACGTATCTCCTAAATCTCCCAGCTAATCTCTGCACTGTACTTTAGCGCCCAAACAGGCTGTGTCTGTGGGGGGACAACAGTGGGTTGTTGTGTGCGCCTTCCTATTTGCTCACTTTATCTAAAAGTTGTGAAAGCTATTCCCCCTGCCTCATGGGAGGGGCTGGTGAGAGTGAACAGGTTTTATAGCAAGGGCAAGGCTGCTGGAGTGCATTACTGTGTCTTTTGAGCCACGTGGACGGTCACAGAAGTCTCATTTCTACAGTTATTCAAGGATTTCTAGTAATTGTTTCCTCTAGCTCATCTTCAGTCTGCCATGGTGCTGATCTAAAGACAGCACATCTGGAAGCAAGACCTGGCAGGAAGAGTAACATGCAGTCTTGGCCTCCAATGGATCCACTGTATTAAGGAACAGACCCCTTGGAGCAATTGTAGTGTGCTCCTGCCTCTGCTTTGTCCCGTCGTGATGAAGTGGTCAAGGAAGAGCTCTGACAGCTTTTCCGCAGAAATTTTCTTTGTTTGAATTCATCACACCCAGGAGGAGGAGTAGGCTGGACACAGGCACTCACTTCTGTGGCTGTAATAGGAAGTGAATTTTTTGTGGCATGTCTTTAAAGTTTTGCTATTCATTTTTTTTTTACAGAATATCACCCTTAATTGAAAAATTCTTTTTCTCTTTACAAGGGGCTTCCTCTTCTGGTGTTCTCATTTTAATTTTGAATGCACAAGATTGCTTACATCTTCTGTTGGCTGTCTTGTCACAAATATCCAGTATATTCTGCAAGCTTGAAGTTTTAGAAAAAGTGGCACAGAAACAGGTTCAAGAACTTATGAAATACGTTATATAACTTTTTTTATTTTAATTATACCCTCCTGCCTCCTGGTTTTTAATAATTTTTTCTACTTTTATCATAAAATAGGAATTTTAAGATATTTTATCATGCAAGTAAATGGAGTAATGAATAATTTTTTTTTTTTTTAAACTAAGAATTCTAAGGTATGTTCAGATTTCCAAAATTCCCACTTAGGTTTTGTTTTCCACCCAATGCAGTTTTCAGTTTGGTGCAGCATCTTCTGCCATTTTTTGTTGCAATAGTAAAGGATAACTTCTTTAATATTGTGATCAGAGGTAGTAAATATGTTACTGTAAAACGAATGGATCCCCAGCATGACATTGATTGTCCAAACAATATGACACTGCCCCAGTTCTGCCTCCTGTGAGTATCTTATGCCACTTCCCATGACCCTTCTGCTGCCATAATTATCACCACTGAGTGATTAGGAATTAGTTATATGAATATTCAGAATGTTTCTAAAACGTGGCTATCAACATCAAGGCTTTTCTAAACACACAGAACTATTGGACAAGTGTGATCTGGAGCTGCCTGGACGTTGACTGGTGCTGAGGACGAGCCCTGTGCCCAGCCGTGCTGCGCTCGGCTCTGTGCAGAGCCGCGTTTGGCGGGCTGGCAGCTGCCGGCTGCTGCTCACAGCGAGAACTGAAAGCTGTGGCAGTGTGAAGTTGAAGGAAAGAGAACTTTTAGGAGAAGCAAATATATATGAATCTATTCTATTTCTACTTTTTATCGTTAATATTTTGAGTTTTATTTAAAACGTACCTTGTAAGTGTAATGAAATTGTGACTTAGGAATAAGACTCTGAAGTGCTCTTGCCACGTTTTTTGGGATTTTTTAGCAGATAGTCATCCTGAAAAGTCAGTGTTTCTCCGGCCCAGTTGTTGCTGTCTGTCTGCGAAAGTGGAACGTTTTCCACCCTTGTTCCCCGAGCGTGCTGTGTCTCCCCTCTCCTCGCAGCCGCAGCCCGCGGGCTCGGTTCCGCCGTAGCGCGGCGGCAGTGGCAGCGCGGCGCGTCCCGGGCGCGGCCTGAGGGGGGCAGCAGAGTCCCACGCAGCCGCGGCGCGGCGGGGCGGCAGCGCGCTGCCGTGAGGCCGCGCTGACCTTTGTCGGGCTCAATAGCCTTTCATTTATCACTGATCACAAGAGTGGAATGAACATATTTACTTGTGTTTTACTTTCCACTTATAATATCTAGTGGCATGGGAGGAAAATGAAAACAATTGTTCATATGGGAAATTTATGTGCTTCATCTGGCTGTATGATTTCCACAGTTGTACCAGTGCCACTTAGGGACTGGTATTGCATTTTACATCTTTAGGCTACAACAAAGTAGCTTTTCCATCTGCTGTGAAGCCTCTAATAATGCTTGTCTCGCTGTGTTTTTGTAGTACAGAGTTTCATTTGAATAGCAGACTTTTTTAGCTCTTTGTTTAACAAATGGCTTTCATCTGATACAGAAAACATTTTTGTTTTACGGATATTTTCCTTTCATCCTTAGCGAACGGAAGACTCTGATTTCTGATTTCTCCTGTTACGTGTGGGGTACAAATGTGTTTAAGTACCTGAGCTGTATTCTAGTTCCTGGGTTCTAGATGGAAATCATTCCTGGATATTATGCGAAGCGTTTGTGAATTCATTCCCATCATAGATTTGACACTGTGCTCACGCTGTTCTCTTCCATGCTTTACTTATTCAAATAGTCCCATTAAAATCGATGGGATTATTCATGTAAGTAAGGCAAGTGGGAGCTGGGTCTTAATTTAAATGATTATTTTTTTAAGCTGTGACTTTGTTTTGACCATGTATTGAAACTTCTGTAATGTCTAAGCCAGTACAATTCTTGTTTTATGAGCACCTTTATTCAGATATGTATTAGTTTAAAATTTGTACATATCAGTACTTGTGTTTAAATCCACCGACAAATACATTACTCTTCCACCACCCTTTTACAGTATGCTAGCAATGCTAGTTTTATTAAACTGAGCTCCAATTTTGAACACCCTGTCATTTAATTAGGATAAAAAGTAAATTATTTCTTTTGGTTTCACAGATCAAAGTTTGTATCAGTACATATATCTTGGATCTTAATCACGATATGAAAAGTTTCATTATCTCCTATATGTGAGCGAACTCAGGTGGTTTGTGCATTGTGAGCATCATTGTCCACAACCTCAGTGTAGTGATAATTCTGAGCTGGAGTTTAAATGAAATGCAAGTCGTTTCTGTAAGTAATAGTATAGAGTGAGTGGGTGGGACAAATAAGCATTACAGTGTATTATTTGGAATTGATCTATTGCTGTGAAAATCATAAGTGCATGAATATGTTTTTTTTTTTTTTAACAATAAGTGGTAACATTATAAACATTGCAACATACTGCAATGTTTATCTGCAGATAAATCTCAGAGTTTCTATAAGTATACATATAATAACTTCAGTAATAATCAAATTACGATATACTGTGATCTGGTGATGGATTTTATTTTTTCGGTTGTACTGCATGCATTTCTGATGTAATTTCACTTTATTTAACCTGCACCATTTACAGTTTGGAAGCAGAGCCAGATTACAGGGAAATCAAACAGGGAATAGAGTGAAACCACACTGAAAGGAGAGTTGAATAAAACCCCAGAATTATTTTAAAGCTGAGTTCTGCAAATTCTGATTTCATGGCAGATTTTCACTTTAGAAAGAAGACATTGCTTTGTGTGTTTAACAGGAATAGCTGCTGTTGGAATACTGCATCTAGTGCTTGGAAAGTGCAAACCTGTTCTGCTTTGGCATGAGGGTGGTTAAAGGGTGTTGCAGTCCTGCTGAATCTGCCAGTGGACAGCAGAGTTCTCAGAGAGCTATACCTTGGTTTTTGGGATTTTTCTTATAGGCAGCTTACACTTTTCTGTGTATTGTTTTTAAGATTTAAAGCAATAATGAGCATCTACAAAATGATAACATTGCATAGGAACACATATTATCTACTGACTGATTGGATGTTACACACAGGGATGTTAACAGGCTGATCCTGGTGGGTTGTTTTTTTTTTTTAATGCCCAATGCTAGTTCTCTGTGGCTTCAGGACCTGTATTTAGTTTATTATGCTAGCTGTCCTTTTGTTTCTATTGGCATTGTAGGTTTGAAATGCTTTAACTATATCTGTTTTCTTAAATTAAGAGATAATGTTTACTTGCTTAAAAGCAAACTTTTAAAGTTACTGGAGGTAGGCAGCAGCCTCTTTCTGAGGTGAATAGAATCTTCTCTTGATAATTAGCATTTTCCCCTTTTTCCCAGCAGTCTTACAATCAAATTATTCAAAATTGCATTTCTTTATTGCATATTGCCAAATTCCAAGATGAGAAAATATCAAGATAATGAACAATTATTTGTGATAAATTATTATTCTCTATGTGTAAGATAGAGTTTCTATTAAGATTAGTAAACATGATGAACCACACATTATGCTAGAACTGGACAGGAGATAGTTTGGTACTGCACAGTTTTGAACAGACAAATAATGGAGGAGGGAGACAGGTACATGCATGTGGGGTTCTGTTCACGTGCAAATATTTAGAAGATACTGAAATGCTTTGTTTCTGTTTCTGTTTTCAGTGAACATAAAATGATAAAAGAAGTAAAGAATGTGAAATATTTTACTAATTTTATTTGCATTTAAGTTTTAAAAATCTCTTATTGCCTGAAACTGAAGTTAACTTTTTTAATTATTTATGGTAGCAATAATGCATGTTTTTGTTATTGAACTATATCTCTGTAGTTCATCTAGTGAACAAAATCCTCCCTCAGCTAATTATAACTTACAGTATTTTCCCAGCAGTCTTACAATCAAATTATTCAAAATTGCATTTCTTTATTGCATATTGCTAAAACCCAAGACAAGCAAACATCAAGATAATAAACAATTATTTATTGCAAATTATTACCTAATATATAAGATTAACAACTTGTAACTATTAAGATTAATACATGTGGTAAACTGTATTTATTATACTTATTTTGTAGCAAATATCTTTGTATAAAACATATGTTTATGTATTGCAATTAATGAGAAAAAGTGTAAGATTAACAATTTAAGCTGTGTTTTGTTTTTAGATTTACGCATACTGTAAAGCTTATTTATTGCACTTATTAAAAGTATTTAATGATGGACTTTTAGATGCTATATTTTTAATGTGCAAATATAAACTAAAGGAGTATTAAATTACAAAATGGAAAATTATAACTGAAGTCAAAGGATCTAACTATTTTCTGCTATAAATCTGCTTTAAAATGATCATCACTGGAATTACAGAATCCTAGAATTGTGGCCTTTATAGTACATAATGAGTTGTGATGAGTTTTCGTTTTTAAAGGCTTTTTTCATAATCGGAACTAAACTCAACATCTTGCTCTTAAAGATAAATGTAGCTCATAGTATAAACATTGGAATCATATCTTTTTATGATGAGAAGTTAAAGGAACATTTCTGAGAGGAGAGAGAGCAAAACCAGACAACTTGTGATGTACTGCAAGGAAGAAACTGCATTTAAAAATGAGGCTTCTTCTTTGTCTTTGGAGAAGAGCTACTGCTGCAGTCACGTAGATTGCGCAGCTTGACTGAGAAAATGTTTCAAAACTCTCTTGTTTTGGAAAGAGGTCCTTGGTCAAGGTACTTCTAAGCTGTTTTTTTTTTTTTTTCAGTAGTATAATATTTTTCAGCATCTCAAGCTTCCTTCACTTTGGTAGGTTTTTTTTTTTTTTTTTTTTTTTTTTTTTTTTTAACTGCTTTAACCTGTCAGAGTAGGCTATGATATGATATGCTGTTTTAGCATTTTATTTTAGAAAATATTGACATGTCACAAATACATTCAGCACCCCTATTTCTCACTGTATTTGTTTTATCAAAAATGCAAAGAAACCATTTTAAGGGAAGATATCTTTCAGCTGAAACGTGTTCCCACTTTTGCTTGATCTTGCTGTGTGAGCATGCTTAGTACCAGGTAATTATAAGAAACAGGTGATGTGATTTCATCAAGATTTCCTGCTTAAGCAAACAGCTATGTACACAAACTGGTTGGATAGGGAAAAGAAACGTATTACCGCTATGAGTTTTCTTTATTTTTAAAATTTTGTTTGAATTGAGGTGATGCTCATTAAACACGATGCAATCAGTATTTCTAAAAAGATTAAATGATTTTTTTTGTTGTTCAATTAATTGGGTAATTCTACTAGATTTTTTCAAGAACCGTTCAAAAAGTATCCCAGTGAGAAGGAATTAATAAGAGTGGCAAACTTTGCGTTTTACCTTTTTATTATTATTATATGTATTCTAATGGATGATTTGCAATATTATTCTCATTAAGTATTCTGTACTGTGTTTAAATAACTTTAGTATACCTGAATTAATATACTGAGATTCAAATGTTTTGTCAGTTAAAAATTTAATTATATTTTTGATAACTATTTGATTTTATGAAAAGAGAATCATACGAATAAAATACTGTTTTCTTGTTGAAAGTACTGAAGACTGAACTGAGAGAGATTGTTTGTTTGTTTATGGAATAGAAAAATGCCTTACATTTTATTTAGAAAATGAATTTATTGTTTTGTGTTAAATGCATTGAAATATTGGAGTGCTGCTTACCACTGTAGATGTTACTTTTTTTAATTCAGTTTTTCCATATGTAATTTGTTATTGTACAGTCATTCAGTAAGATTTTTCAAAGCACTAGTTTGATGAACTGATCCTGTTTCCATCAAAGTCAGACTGACTTTTGTTGTTTCTCATTTGTAATAGATACAGATGTAAGTACAAATGCCCATCAAAATATGTCACATCCTCTGAGATTGTTTTAAAGGCTTTTGTTTAGAGTATGAAGCTTCAGTTCTAAAATACTGCCTTTAGGTTTTTTTTTTTTTTTTTTTAAGTAGTAAATGATTCTGTATTTTATGTTATCTGTTTACTTATGGAACTCAAGAAATATTCGGTCTAAGTTCTGTAAAGTGGGGGAATTCAAAAGGTCTGACCTGGGAAGTGCGTGGCAAGCTGAAATGTCCTGAAGTGGGAATCAGCGCTCCAGTGCTTGCTCCCACCTTCAGATTTTTGGCCGTAAGAATGGCTGTTCTGCAGTGGAGCAAAAGCCTCTAGGATGCTGTTTTCTCTGTGACATTGGCCAGTGATGAATTTAGAGGGAAAGAACAGAAACAGCGGAGGAAAAGTAGGGTTATCTTTTCCTAAATTTGCTCTCCTTGTTTCTGGAAACCAGCAATTTGAGTTATTCTTCTCTGCTTCTGATTATCCTTGTTTCTTGTCTAATGTGGCCCTGTTTAGTTCTGTTGTCCCCCTCTGAGAAGTGGTTACCAGAATGCATTCAGAATCTCTGCTGAGGCAGGGCACATGGCTTACGAGCACGCCCGAGATCAGTCCTTCCTTTGCAGAACCTCCCATGGCTACCATCTGTGGCTGGTGTTAGGGAGGCAAACACTCTCACAGCTCAAACCTGAGCAGGGCCCAGCACTGACTGAATAATGGAGCTGTACTTCGCCCCATGACGCTCCTTCTCTTAGTGTCATCCTCCACCAGGCAGAACTCAGGCTCAGGGAGGATGCTGACCTTAAGATTAATTAACAAAAACTACGCTTCCACCAGTATGAGTTCCTGTGTACCTCAGCTTGGCCGTACTCCTAAGAGGTTCAGACTCTGGTGGAAGCTGGAGGTATGTACCACCTCTCAGGATGAGGATTTGTAGTCCCGGGAGTGAATATAGAATTTTACAAAATCCACTGTTTAGACAAGTCCCCTGATTCTGTGTTCATCGTGTCTGTTTTCTTTGAGGTTCACTTGACTGTGGCATTTCTAGCATTTTACTTCTCTAAAGTGAGAACAAAACAACCAGTTTCTGCAGCTGATCTGTTAAAAGCCATTATCATTGGGCCATCTGGAAAAAAAAATATTTTTTTGGTCTTGAACAGTGGCTAAGAGCTAGTTTTTGAAGAAAAATTTCTTATGATTGCCACATGATAGTGACTGTGCATTACAAGAAAAAACTAAAAGCGCTGAAACAAGTAGGATTTTATAGCATCATTTATATTCGGGGTTTATTTCTACAATCATTTAAACTTTTTCTTACTTTGCAATTTCTTTGTGCTAGTAAAGGTTTATATAGCTTTGGAGACAGCGCTGCCTGGAATGTTAACTCTGACCGGATTGCCACAAAAAACACAGCAGCAGAAAGAAATTGGCTGCTTAAAAATACTGTGGAGCTGAATAGATGGCATATGCAGTTTATAAGAAATTTAAAGGTAGAAAAGATGAAGACAAAGATTAAGATGGAAAAGACAAGGTAGAATAAGAAGCGGGTGAGCTGGTATTGCTATAGTTCAGATATTAATGGTTTTTGCCGTAGTCCCTAATATTTATTTCTAATATAAAAATCTTGGGAAAATGGATAGGCCAAGTGAATTCATCCATAATTTGTTTGAGAGCTTCTTTACAGTTGTTTATGAAGTAATTGCACTTGGATTTATTGAGTTAGTTGTCACTTGTGTTTGTTTTTTTCTTTCTTTCTTTCTTTCTTTCACTTTCTCTTTTCTCAGCTTTTCTTTTTCCTATTGCCTGTGAAGCACTGTGTACTTTGGCAGATGCGAGTCCAGGACAGCAAAGTATGAATTCAGAAAAACTTTTATGAGTTATCTTCAGAAAATATTTGTTGATCATGCTTTTTCATTATACTGTTTAGAAAATCCAGGCAAAAAATAGCTATATTTTTTTCTTGTAACCATAATAAAGAGAAAACTCAATACCTTATTTAAAATGATTTGAGAGAGAGTCCTCTTGTTTGTGACCACAAAGAGTAGAGTCAATCAGATGCATTATTCATGTGATAGTCAGAAAATTGTATATTATTGGGAAAAATTTTTTCGAAAAAACACCTCAAAGAGTCTTGAATAATGTAGTAGATTCCTGGTCTCCTCCTATCCAATAGGATGGAAATGCAAAGTAAAGCTCATTTACAGAGGACAAAAATGAACAAAGGGTGATTTGAACTGAAGGTCATATGGGTAACTACAAACATCTCAGAATAACGTGTAAGGAGCTGTCCTGTAAGGATATTTGTCCACACCAAGAATTAAATGCTAGATTTACTTGTTCTGCAGGCAGTGGGAGTGCCCAGCAAACAGCAGAGATAAGGTTTTGCTCATCCTGCTGAGTTCTATGTATCAGCTGCTGACACCAAGCTAGGGACACTGCACTAGCCAGGACTTCGTATGTCATGTGAAAAAGAGAAATTTAGTGTATCCCAGACTTGTTTTCTTGTACACTGAAATAAATGTGCTTAGAAGGTAGTCCTTGCAGGAACAAGTTGATGCTGAACTTAGCTGTGTCTGTACCTGAATCTTAAATTTTCACTACAGGTTTCTGTTTGTCTGCAGGCAAGTTGTAGCCTAGTGGTGCTGTTTTCCTACTCCTCCGTTTTTTTCTGTTTCTAAATCACGTGTGTATTTTTCATACATATGGCATGCTTTTTAATATTGCTTTTGCTTTTCCATATGCTGCTCTAAATGCATACATTCTACATATGCTGCATCCGGGGAAGTTGTTTTGTTTTCTTCCCGCAAAAAAGTGTTAATTCAGTAGAATTTATCTGTATTTCAAGAAGTCTCAGACAGGACAGATGGAATTATGAAGCCCTGGAAATCTATATATTTTCTCGTAAATGGTTTTGGGTGTGAGTCAGGATTCTGAGTGTGAGGGAGCACAGTTTATGAAGGTGAAAATGAGAAGGGATGTGATCCACAAGACAATATTTCCATTTAGATGGGATCCATAATAATAATAAAAAGAAAGAAACCATAATGACAAAGTTGTCAACTGTAGTGGCATTTGGGCAGAATGCTGTGTTAATAGGCACTGTTTTTTTGTTTTGTTGAATAGTTTATACTGAAGCCATATTGGTAGGCAACAATTTTTTTTTTATTTTTTGCTATTTAAGTTGTGATAAGCAGTATTTAAGAGTTTGTGTTTACACAGGGAAACACATTTGAAAAACTTTTATTCATGATGTTATGGTGAAGCTTGAAAGTGTGTGATTCATTGCAATTATGCACACTATTCAAATTCCATATGGCTAAATGAATGCCATAAGTGTACAAAAACCATTACTTCCTTGCAGATTTTTTTGGAAAAATTCAAGTGGTTATTTTGCTGAGACTGGGTTCAGTCTGTGTGATATTGGCAGTGTTATACAGTAAAGCACAGCAGAACTGTAGTAAACCCACCCTTTTTTCCTCATAGCTAACAATGAGGAAAGTTGTTAATTATCGGCTATAGATTTGCTTCTCATTTTTCAAAGCTCACACTACCTGGTAGCTTTGATTATGGAGTATTTCGGGCTTTACATACATTGCCTCATTAGGGAGACAATAAACCAATTTTAATATGTCTCTGTCTGCTATTTTCTGGTGAAACTGTCATCATGGGCCTTTTTTGTTACACTTCACAGCCTGGAATATTTTTTCTTCTGGTTTAGAATGTTTTCTTCTCCATATAAATTGTAGTCTACATTGTAGCATTTGTGGCATTTCATTTAGTGACTGCAAACAGTATGTCTTTGGGTAAAATGCACAGCATATAATGCACACTAAGCAGATAGTGCACCTGAGTTATGTATGAATAAGGAAGTTAACACCTGAGTGGAATCAGGAAGGGCTGAGAGCTCTTCCATGCTGTGAGCAGAGGGGCTGGATAATGGGGTGAACATGGAGAAATAAAGAGTTTATCATGCTAGGGCTCAGAACTTGTTTGGATGAGCATTGATAAAATAGTATAAATGAAATAGCTAATACTTTAGAATGTAACCTACTGCAAATTTATCACTGGGTCTTCACCTACGGGTAACAGTTAAAAATCTTAGAAAAAGTTCAGATTGCAGGATGTGACCTGGATTAAAGCATCCTAGCATCGCTATTTAGAGTGGAATGAATCTCACTTAGGTTTAGGTATTTACAGAGTAGAAAGCAGTGCCTGAGCCAGTTCTCTGAAAAGGCAGCTGAGAGGAGGAAGAAGGTGGGAGGGGTGGTCTAGGAGTGCCTACATCTGTTTCTGAATTGTGTCGTTCCTTCCCTGGCACCCATCTGCCTCGCCTAGTCTGGATTAACTCTGATTAGCTGCAAGTGGATACCTCATGCTAAAGTAACCAAAGTTAAATGAGATGAATTCTGTCCTTCATATCTGAATTATTAGGTCTAGTCTTCAGTGCTCAGGGAAGTTAGAGCTCCGTGGCAAACTGCTGTGGTTATTGCTAGTGATTGATGCTGTCCATATGGGATTACAAAGGACCTGGGTGTTTGCCACACCTGCTGCTCTGGCAGCGTTCAGCTAATTGCTCTGTTAATAGAGTACTGACTGGATTCAAAGGGCAATATTTACGTGGCCAGTATTGGGGGAGGAGGGAGCAAATTTCATTGCATCTGCTGAGGGAGGGAGGGGAATTTTAGCATTACATTACATATCTTTTTAATGCTTACTGAAAACTCCACTTTTTGCTACTACCAACCTGTCAGTGTAATCAGTAAATTCCCTCCCTCTTTTTGAGGAGCCATAGATAGTTGCAATATTTCTAAATTTTAGCTACTGCTAACACTTAATATAAAACTCTTCAGAGAATTTGGGCTTTTTTATTGCTTGAGTGCTTTGTGCTTTTTCATTTGACAGCTTGTGGAGAGATGAGCATTGGTGAGGTTTGAAAAAATCCTGTTGCCCAGGCACAAACGTGTGGCAGCGGTGTGCTGACATGAAGTTCAGAAGAATCTGGTAACCTACAGACAGAGTGTGCTGTGAGGTGAAGTGCCTGTATGCTCTCCTGTTCATACTGAACAGCTCTGGTGCTGTCTGCAGCTTTCTTGGCTTAATGGGTTTAGAAACCTAGAGGATAGACAGCAAGACTTGATGCTTCAGTGGTTTAAATGTAGGCTTAGGCTTAACTAAAGCTTAAGTTCTTCTGAGGTTGTCATCTACAGTCTGAGTAGATCACATGTTGCTGATGATTTTACAGCCCTATTTTGATGCCTAATTATCGATTTAGAGACTAATTTTAGGTGCTTGGGTCTAAAAATGCATGCTGTAGTGATTTTAGTAAAATTTCCCAAAGTTTTGTGAACTACTTGCAAATACGCATAAGGCCATGATTCAGTAAACTGCTTAAATAGCTGTTTGGGAAAACTTGCATCCTTAAAGCTAATGAATAGTGTGAGCTTATTTGTGTACTTAATCACCTGCTTGAACACTTTGAATCAGATCTCCAGCTCTTAAATTTGTATGTTCTTATGGTGACACTTCTGAAGCAGGTAGGAAGCTTGCAGCTAAAATCTCTGCAGCTGATGTTAAATATAGCACCTTTTATACATTTTACATGTAAGAACTGAATTTTATTATTATCAGAGACAATGACATATACTGCTTTAGATTAGACATCGGTATAATTTCATTCTTATTTGACACAGGTTACTTGTTACAAAATTTAGAACTAGAACTACTGGAAAAAATGATTGAAATTATCAGAGACTAAAATCACCTTAATATATTTTAAATGCATTAAAACCTTTATGTAGTTCAAAAGAATAGATTATTAGAGGAAGTCACTTGAATTGTTGTGGAAGAAATGCATCTGTGTTGTATGTTAAGAGCGTATGGTTAGGTGCTACGGAGACCTGTATGTAAAACTTTAGTAATAAATTCTGAGTTGTCTCATGCTTTTGGGTCAAAAAATGGCATTGTCTATTTCACACCAGTGGAAGTAGTCTGACAGAATGTGGGTAGTCTATATTACAAAATACAGCTGAAAGAGCCATATAGAGAGCCTATTTCTTGAGTGGGTACCTATATAGAAGTATAGTTGTTCAAATACAACTTCTTCTAATTGCCAAAGATAAGCCATTTATACTAGTAAAAACTCCTGTTCTGCCAGTAAAATTGTTCCAATACCTTCCAATACCTAGCCTTTGGCTGAGATAATACAAAAATATAAAAAAGCCAAAATAGCTTCTTACATCTTTCTGCATAATGAAAATATGTAATAGATCCTATAACTCATGAATATAAATCTGATTAAATTATTTTGCATGGGTCTGGAAAATTTATTTCTGAACTATGCTTTGTGGAAAGACTAAACCAAACCTACCTAAAGTTTGCTAAATTTAACGTTAAACAATTTTGGAATACTGTACCTCATTTATTCTTCTGCATTTACAATATATAGAGAAAGAAAAGAAAGAGTAGAATGTAATTCATGGTTATTTAAGCAAGAGAATAAACATAAAAATCATTGAACTGAAGAATTATATTTTGTGTAATATTTGCACACAAAATGGTTTCAGGTTTAAAATATACATTAATAGAATGTGTAAATAAGTGTATGCTGTCCTGAAATAGATAAAACTTCTTTTGTGGAGTAAGTTCATCCAGGAACTTTATTTTAATTTGGATTAAATGAAATTCGATTAAATGTGTCATCCCTCTTTTTGTTTTTGTTTGAACATTTATTATTTATTATTCTTATCCTCTCTCCAAAAACAAATAGAATCAACACAGTTGCATCCTGGGCACACTAATAGATGTCAAATACAGCAACAAGACAAGGACTTTTTCCTTATATTGCAAATATACAAATACTGCACAATATGCCATATTAATACTCCTGATGTTTTGCCAATAGAGCAAAAGCTTCTCTAGTTTCAAGTGTAGCATTTCCAACTGTATGACTGAGGAAAATGAGGTGAACTTGTACTAGCGGGCAGATGCTGAAAACTATGTGCATGATGTCTGATGCAAAGAAATCTACTGTCGTTGTCAGTGAATGTGACACAATTTCCTGTCTAACTTTTGTTGCTCGACTTAAGACTGCTTGAGTTTGCTAACATATTAGCATAACATATTAGCATTAGCTAACATACACAGCATTGCTGAAGTGTTAAGGAAGAGCTCAGAGGAGAAAATGTGTGACTTGTGGTAGAGGTTGCACCATAAAGTATTTAAATGTCGTTTGGACGCAACTGAAGGAAAAAACGTCTGCTAAGAGTAATTTTATATTAACACAGTGGAAACATTATTGGACTTGAAACAAGATAGCCTGATGCATCTTTTCCAGCTCTAATTCTTGATAGCAGAGACTTAAAGCCAAATTAAAACACCCCAAAAAACAAAACAACAAAACAAAACTTGAACTAATGTTCCTATTTGGTCCGTATAACCATCAAACTCTTGATAATATTCAGTGGAATTACTGAGAGGCCTTATACTACAGAAGAGAGAATCTTCAGGTATTGACAATTTAAATGAAAAATGGATTATTACATTGCATGTATGTATAATTTAAATTGTGAGTTATGTAGAGTGGAACTGAGAATAGAAGAGAGCTTTAGATTGTTATAATGGCATATGAATTTTCCTTATTTCCCCTTCAGACTAGAATTTGTAACGTTAGATGTCCCATTCTTGAAAATAACATTCATGTAAAAACTGTTGTCTATGTATTATCTGCTTTGAAGATTATACTATTAATTTGATAAAATCCAGATTTTGTGGCAGCATTGCCACTCTTAAACTATTTTTTAATGCTTGTATTTAATGTCTTTTATTAAGATATGTTAACATATGCTTCCAAATGTACTGGTGTTATAAACTTTTTGGTCGTCTAGTGAAATATGTATAATTTAGGCCAGAAGCTGCATAGCAGTAATGATTGCAGCGTAGAACAACAGACAGATGTAAGTAAAAAGACAAAACTGAGATCACTTCCACGTACATCAACAGTTGGACTTATTATAATAGGAGTTTGTCGTTCTTTAAAAATTTTCAGTGTGTAATAACAATATATCCCAAGTTTGAAGGGATCAACGAGGATCATTGAGTCCAACCGGTGGCTCCACACAGTACTTCAGTTTCTCCTGCTGCTTGCATTGGTGTACAAACACTTTAAATGTGCTTCATTGTAACGTACAACTCATGGAGCTGATGGATCTCAATAGCACATAGTCCCTCCAAGTTTGGTGTGTGACAACAGAACCCCAGTCGTTCAATGACCTGTACCTTATTGGCTGAGCTGCCTCACCCAAGGAGCAATCAAGAGTTTTCCTTCCTATCCCCATGGATCCTCCCCCCATGGAGAAGCTGTGGCTTCATGGGAGCAACAGCGCAGGGCCAATGAATATTGACCCACTGGCAGGTGACATCGTTGAGCCCATGGAGGTGGACCCACCTCCAGAAGAACAGATGATGGAAGTGGAGCCACCTTCACCAGGGTTGGGCAAACATTATAAAATGGTGCTTGCCAAATGAAGTCGCCAAATCCATTGGCAGTGCAACAGGGGCTCTTGATTTCCATCTTAGTGTTGAGTGTCGTCATCTACCAGAGAGCCCCTGCTCCAGCTGCTGCTCCCCACACACTTTCTTCCCCGTCCTCCACACTCATCCTTCCCCAGGACCTCTCAGCTTTTCTTCCCGGAGCTCTGAGAAAAGGGAAGGACTGGGACTGGCATCCTCTGTGCTGTTGTGCTGGGACAACAGGAGGAGTCGCCTGAACTCCCTGCAGCTTCCAGGTGAGCCCTGAGGAAGAGGGCAGGACTGGCACTGACCTCCTCTGAGCTGCTGTACCAGGACAACAGGAGGAGTCTAGCAGATGGCCCTTAGCATCCTGCGGCCTCCAGGTGCTGTCAGAGAAGTGACAGAGGCGGCTGCTCCTCTGGAGAAGCGGAGGACTTTGGGTTGGACAGGAAGAAGGGCTGACTCCAGATGCTCTGTGAGGACTTTTTTCGAGATTGGACAATAAACAATTCAACAAAAGCAATACAAAATCATAAAGAAGTAAAAATAACAAAAGCAAACCTCTTTTTTAATAAAAAGCAAAATGAGTGAGTGCCTCTCGTCTCTCTGCACTGTGCAGTCTGTGCGCCTGGGAAGGAGCCGTGGGCAACACTTTTGCTTGGTGCTGGGCGAAGAAGGCTGAGGGGGCACAGAGGGCAGTGGAAGTGCCCCTCCTCACGCCGTGGGGTCACCCTGAGGGCTGGGAAAGGCCTCAGCAGCCCCTGGCAGTCAGTCTAGGGCGGCAGTTGGTGCGGAGAGCACCGTCTCTCTACCGCTCCCAACAGCACCTGCATTGGGATGTGCCATGCAGAAGGCTTCAGTAACAGCTAATAATATGATCATATGGTTACGTTATTTTCCCTTTTCTTCCTTTTAGAAAGGATCTTAAATAAATATATTTAGACATGCCATAAACATGAAGTGTAAGATATTGTTACTACAGTTGTAATATTCTTTTATAATATCCTTTTTTAAGGTTACTACAACAGTGTATTATTAAACAGAGGCAGAGTTTTATGTAGTATAAGCAGTCAACCAAAGCCCAGAAAGGCACACATTGCAAGTTTTAAGATGGTTTTGAGGTGGAGAAAAGTCCCTCAGGAATTGAGAGGATTGCCTGAATATTGTCTTTTCTTGTTACATCAGTAGGTTGACAATGGTCATTAACGTTGTGATAGAGAAAGATTGAAAAAGGACCTGGAAACTGAATTTCTTTGATGAAATTGTACTGCAAAGGACTGGAAATAATAACATAAATTTCCCTAAGTCCTAATGAGTCTACTGAACAAGACCCCAACAGGTCACTGAATGAAACATGCAGTAATAAATATCACTGAGTTATTTCAGTGTCCCTTTTTACTCCAATTTCTTTTTTTGTTCTCTAGGCAGCTCCCTAAGCGTGACCCTAACCCTGCAGGGTGCCTGGGCACAGGTTGTCTCCTCTGCCTCCTTGCAGTCTGTTGGGGACCTTGGCTTCTTTGTTTAGATTTACAGCAACACTGTATCTACCAACACTTGTTATGAGATAGAAAACAGTAAAACAAACAAACAAAAACCCAAACAAACCAACTAAGTGTATGCTCTAATAATCTGAAAGATGGAAGAAGCAAAGATACTGCAGTAGGGAGCTATTTTGATTCTTTTTTTTGTCAGTCACAGAGCAAAACTGCTGGCTGCATTCCTCTTTGAAATCTTCCCCTTCAATCTGTCCTTAGGTATATTTTCCCCAGTATGTTTCACTGAAACCTTGAGGAAAAAGTTATCCGGTGTCCTAGGAAAGCAACGTTTCCTCAGGTAATTACCTAATTTGAGTTCTGAAGGCTCATTTCACTCCAGGTTAACAAACAAATGGAAACGACCAACAAAATGTTTCACCTCAAAACAAGATTTTAATCTGTCCTTGACAGAAAATAGCGTGGAAAATAAATTAGGTAAGAGATACATGTATATTGAACACAGACAAAAAAACTGTGTGTGTGTATACATATGTAAAGAAATAAAACCCTAATGCTTTCAAAATATAAAAAGTTTTTCAAAATATGACTGTTATTATTTTACAATAAGGAAGAGCTCTTCTTTGTATTTTTGGTGAAACTTACAGCATTTTAATCTTAGATGCTTTATGGATTGTTGACTGGAGAGACCTAGCAGTCATGGCAGGACAAATTTTGCTGCTTCACCTTAGTTCAAATCCATAGTGAGTGAAGTAAGAACTAATTTTAGTTGTAATATAAACTTTGCTTTTGTTGTTGAATTTTCATGTTTTTCACTGTGTTTATCAACAGATTTTTTGGAGACTTCTTGCATTTGGGAATGGCAGTTTTGTTTATGTATTGACTGCAAAGCAGAAAAATTTCCTAAGAATTCTAAAGTATTTCTGTTGTTCACTTCTGTGTTAAGGGCCTATTCAAATTTTTTTTACTGTATCACTGCCTGAGGACTCTGCTCATAGACATGGATCACTGTATTAGGCATGATATAAACAAAAAAAAATAATAAAAAAACTTATAGTCCCACATCCCAATATGTGCTCCAGGCTTCCTAAAGATGTGTGAATCGTGGCTCACCATGGCAGGGTGCTGGGAGGGGTGAGCAGGGGCAGAAGAGAGAAATGGAGGATGGGGTGGAAGGTATGGAGGTACTCAGTTTACTTTTCAATGTGATATACAAAATCATAGGTATACACCTAGAAAATATTACAGTTTAAATAGAATAAACATTTTGAATGTGAGTAGTCAAAAATAGAAAACTTTAAAGTATTATTTCAGGCTGTGAATCACAGCTTTGACCTAGCCAATAGGGCTGTCAGAGGCCACCACCAGCTGGACTTGTGGTTTCTGCTATTTTTTCATGATGGAGAGGCAAAGAGTGAAAATGAAGATCTTGGAAAAAATTATTCCTTTTATGAAAGAAATGTAAGAGCTTGTTCTTTTATTTTCTTACCAGAAAGCTTTCAGTATTTATACTCTGTCTCCATTTAAAAAAAAATCTTTATTCATGTGAGGAATTTCTGTGGGAAGAATCACCAGTATCAGTGTTATCTGGCAGGTCTCTTCTCTGCAATTCTCAAGCAAGTCCTGTTTTGAATTGGCAGTATCAGAATAGATGACATTATCTCTATATGGTTTTGAAAAAAGAAAACAAGAATGTCATCAATGTGAAGGTGAACTTCAGTTGCAATGCCTGTAGGAGGAGTTTTCATGCCATTTTATCTTTGTTCAGCAACTTAGATCATGCTAGAACTGTCTGAAGACAGATTTGTCTGGCATGAGATTGTAAAAAATGGGTATCTCATAATTCTGTTCCTTGCTTTTTTGTTGTTGTTTTATTCTCCAACTGAAAGATGTGACTTTTTTCTGTACTGAAATGAGATTTTGTTTCTGCTGGGATTCAGCGGGGTGTGTTATTCAGAAAAAGCCTTGAAAGGCATAAGAATAAACCTCACCTTTGATTTTTCCAAAGGTGGTATTTTTTGTGTTTGGGCCCATACCGTTCTAGCTTTACCCACCATACAATCTAACTGCTATAAGAATATGTTGCGTAAAATTTATTCTTCATTAAAAATAGCATCCTTTAAAATACATTTTTTGAAGTTTTTACACTGTAATGTTCTCTTACAAGGAGTGGTCTTTATTTCACTTTGTGACAGTTTCAAAAATTTACTTAGTTCATATATTTAACTTTCTTAGTCCTTCTCTTAAGCATCTTTAAATGATGTGGTCCCGTTGGGTTCTCTTCCTAGTTCAGAAAACACTGAGATGCCTTCACAGCCAGCTGTGGTCTATGTTGCTTTCAGTGTACATTTTTAAAGTGAGTAATGTGGACTATTTAACAACTCCTAGTTAAAATTCAGCAAGACAGATTGAAAATGAAGAGACACAGAACGTTGCTAGGAAGTCACGTTGGCATTCTATGAAGTCAATTTTATGTACACACTGCAAGAATTCTGTGCAGTCCCTTGCTCTCCAACACCCATTCTACTCTCATCCTTAATTCTGTTGAGGTTTGCATAGCAATGTCTGTGTGCATGGATGTCTTGCTCTGCAACATCTTTCTTGATTCATTTCTTAATACTTTACAAAGCTGAACTGAAAGGGAAGGCTGGGGCTACAGGCACTGGAGAACCTTGTTCTGACTCTAGTGTCCTTGTATAACTTTGCTTATGACAGCATTGTTACCTCTCCAGTGAAAAGGTCTTGTCTCCCCCAAAAGTTTGTGAGTGCTTTTTGATTAGGAACATGAAGTACTGCCATAAATCACCTTGAGATTAAAAAAGGAACCTATTTTAATTTAGTTCTGATGATAAATATGTCTTGGGAAAATTGATGAAGTCACTCCTTCAACTGGATTTTGTGTTCGATTGGATGGACTAGGCAGAGTGATATAGAAAAAATATACTTTATAGCCTAAATGCATATATGTATCAGATCTTCTTTTATATCTGTGTAGTTGTATTTGTCTTTCATCTTTTATTCATGTATTTTATACATGTGGATATAAACGTTTGTTGATTGCCATATCAAAAGCCAGAAGTAACATCATAACAGTCTGGATGATATGCACAGTAAGACTTTATGACACTCAAAAATTTGCAAGAATTATGCTCTTGATATTTCACTGCTTGAGCCTAGATATGGTATGGGAGATCACTAGTGACTTATAAAACACAAAAGAGTTTGGTTTAGGAAGATGTTCGTTGAAGCCTTTCATGCTTTCTACTCTTGACAGTGATTATAATGAAGATAATGAAGTGGCTGACAATAGAGTTTTGAAGAATGAACTATGATAAGAAAGGAATTGCACAACAGATACCAAAAAATGGTAGCTCAACTCAGTAGTACGTGGAAAACCAAAAGAATAATTTAAAAGACAGATGATTTCTCAGCATTCTGAAGTTCTGAGATGTCGTTCTTAATAGTTCTGTGACAGAACTTTGCTCTATGCATGCGGTTTAAACCTTGGTAGGTCAGCTGTTTTTATTCTTTAAAAATAAGGATAAACTATGGCAATGCAGTTTCCTGAGTAAGGAACTGCAGAATTAGGAGCTATAGTCATTGAACTTTCTGACTTCTGTGATCTGGAAGTTGTCAATGTTAACAACTGAGTTTGTTTACATTGTTTATGGAGGAGGAAGTGCCACTCATCTACCTGGGCAAAGATGAGGTGTGTAACAAACCCAGCTCAATGAAGTTTGTGTATTTTTGGACAGTGTGAGTTGCTTTAATAGACTTAATTGAACAAATATTTGAATAGGCCAGCCCTCAACGTCATGAATATGTCCTGAAACCATCAAAGTTGTTTGTTGAATCTATGAACATTAAAAATGTGTGTAGAGGAAATGGTAAACAGTATTCTTGCTTTTAAGAGTGAATAAAAAAGAACACTCGCTTTAAGTTATTATATCACAGTGTTGGATAGATTAAAGTATTTCAAACCAAAAATGCTTGGTTACTTTTGCTTCAGTTTTTTGTCCCACAAACCAAGGCATAGGCAGGCAGCATGTTGCAGGATGATGATTGTAGCTCCAGTTAATTAGGACTGTGCAAATTCATTGGCAGTTCTAAGGTTGCAGACATACCAGAAAGCTTATTTTGAAGATTCTAACGTTGTGTAGGTAAGGTGGTGCCTGAACCTGGAGTGGAAAATTGCTAATGCTGGTGACAACGTGCACTGGAATAAAGAACGCAGCTTGACTTTCAGGTTCCAGATTGTTTGCAATGTCAGTAAGGAACAAAACACATTCTCTTAAGATAAGAATTACAGAAAAGGAAATCATAAATCCAGACCTCTGCAGGTTTTCTTTTACCTTATACTTTTTAAGAAAATAGCAGTGCTTTTGATCTATTTGGTGTTTTGTATTCTTTACCTTTTGAATTGCTTACAAGACTCTTTGCATCGTGTTGGTTTGTGTGCTCTGAGTGTTAAGGGACTAGAATGGGGAGCCTTCTGTAGTTCTTTCTGCTTAAGTGTAAGCACATTATTTAGTTTGATACTCATGCATCCAGGAGGCTTTAATTCTGACTTAAAATTTGTGAGGAATCTCAGCTGGCATGTATGAAAATCTAGCAGCTTCTATGTAGCTACATAACCTTGGTATCTAGTGTTTTAGGTTTCCAGTTCTAAGGAAGAACTCAGAATCGACTTAAATGTGTTCCTCTACCCTCCCCAGTCCTACTATAAGTACATGTATATATTATTTTGCAGATGATATAGTTAATGAATACTTCGGACTAAATGAATTGTAGAATACAATTGCAGAATACTTTTTTTTTTCCCTCATAAGTACCTAATGTTGCTTTATGTGTTACATTGGGTGGTCAACCTTTTTACTCAGTGAGCTGCCTATTAAAAGCTGTATTTTGCCAAGAGCTGCAGACAGATATTCCATACATTGTAAGGGAAAGCTTTCAGTGGTACAAGCAAGAGACAACTCTTGTCACAGAGGTCTGGACTGATGCACAGTTCAAAAATACAGTACAATTTCATAGCTGCACAGTAATAATGCTGGTCTCAGCAACCGTTCTTTGCTGATTCTTCTAAAAATCAGAAGTTTGGATTAAAATCTTGTTGCCTGTTATGTGTTGCAGCCCCAGCTAAAGCCACACAAATTGAGAGCAGTTGGTCAAGAAGCACCTGCTTGTTCTGTGATTAAGAGAGCTCAGTGTTTCCTTTAACATGGTATTTTGCTAACAAGCATTCCTTTTGTTGCCTATAAAAAGAATGACTTCTGCTGACTCTAGAAGACAGGTACTTCATTACCTTGCACACAAATAAGGGAGCTGAGAGTGATACTTGGAAGAGAAAAACAAGTTTATTTGCAAATAGGATCCTGGTCATAAGGTACTCCTCCTAGCAAGTTGTGAGCAGGAGTGAAGTCTGGGTTCTGGAGACTGCTGCTGAATTTATCATGGCAATATCTAATTTTTTTCCAAGACTTTGAGTCAAACTTCCAGAGGTGTGGGCAGTTCTCTTGCATCCAGCTTTTGTCTCACAGGATCCTGTTAGATCACATTTCTATATGGCTTTGTTATTTAAAGTGATGTGCATCTTTGCTGAAAGCCACAAAATCAACCGGCTCCTTGTATGACATTTCCTGCTCTTAAAATGTCCTTTCTACTTACAGTTGCTCCAGCTAGAAAACATTTTTATTTTTATTTTTTTATTTTTTATTTTTTTAATTTTGAAACCAGTAATTAATATGCCTGGAGCCTACTTCTTGTTTATTGAGAAACTGATATTCTTTTTTTTTTTTTTTGAGAAAAGGATTTTTTTTTTTTTTTTTTTTTTTTTTTTTCCCACGCAGTTTTCATCTCCAGATAGGAGTTTGTCTTGGCACTTGGAATTTCTTCATCTGTGCAGAAAGCTACATCTGTAAGTTCGTGTTTAGTTTCTGGCAGTAGAAATTGTGTACAATATTTGACTGACTTATCCTTCCTTTGAAAGCTGTACCATCAGAGGAAATGCCCCATCTTTCAAAACTGTCCTGAACTAAAAAAAATTTACCTTAAATGTGGACATTTAGATGCATTCTTGTAAGAACTAAGGATTTGCAGATAACAGTTGTGTATGTTACTGTATTTTAAGGAATATTTCTGTGTAGAATTCAGATCAGTAATACTTGCAGTAATTTTTTATTTCGAAAATGTAATCTTTTTTAAAAAAGAATTTTTCAAGATATTTTCAAAGTTCATGTTGTGTATACTTCTGTCATGTAGTTTATATAAGGATTATTTTCTTTCTCAAGTCTAATCAGTTTACGGGGAGCACAACTAGCCTGCTTGGTCAAATATGCTTCTTGCTTATCCATCAGATGTGAAAGGGAGTTCTGTAGTGCTGTCTGAAAGCTTGCAAAATCAGGCTCTGTCAGAAGAGGAAACGAACTTCAAAACCGATAATCTGCTTTCAGTGATAACTTGGATTAGTTAGGCTGTGAACTTTGAATTCCTAGTGGCACAAAAGAAAGTGGATTCAGCTTCCAGTTCTTATTCTGTACCAATTTCAAGGCAGGGACTGTTCTGAGAAAATGCCTCTCTGATTGCTGTACGTAGAAATATGACTTCTATCATAGGTCAGATCCAGGCTGTGTTAAACGTGTAAAACTTTGATATCTAGGTCAAATGCTGTACAGCTGTAAACGAGCTGGTATGTCATGTGATCCACAGAATTAAGTGCGGAAGGGTTGTGGAGTTTCATGGCACATTATCCATATAATAGCTCAGTAATCATGACAGGAAGTAACAAACAAGTGTGAGAGAGGAACAAGGTTTGCATCCGAGTGTTTTGATGATTAAAGAGCAAATACTAGGAATTAATTATAATTTTGAAAAGTTCCAGTCCTACTCTCATTAACAAGAATGGAAGCTGACCTGCAGCAAGATTAAGCCTATAGTGCTTTTGAAGAAACTTAGTTTTAGTGCTGTCATTCAAATTCTTCACTTTGCCTCAGAACATGTACAGCATAAGCAGCAGGAAGAGCAGACAAATGCCAGATCACCAGTACGGCTCAATGATGACACAGTATGGTCACCTTGTGACAGAGGATGAGGTTGTTCTTTCCATCTTTTCTGAGCTGATCAGCTGGGTTTCTGGTTCTGATGGTGTACATGGTTTAGATGTGTTCACATGGAACAGGGCCAAATCTGATGAATAATTTCATAACTGTTTGTGCATTTTCACTACTGAATTCCGGAGGTACAATCGTAAGTGTGATGATGGCTGCTTTGAGTTCAGCAGAGGGTATTATACAAATGTAGGGTAGTTGTGGTATGGTTAAATTTTCAGTATGGCAAAGGAATTCAGGGTCCTCTGAAATTCCCTGTATGCTTTTTTCTAACTCTAGAGGAAAATTCTGCAGATGCCAAGATTGACCCATCAGAATGTACACTCAAAGTAGCCAATAAGCAATCCCTTTTTTATTTATAGCACTATCATTCATAGATGTATTTAAGAAAAAGGATGATCTATTTTCTACAAGTTCCTTAAAGGGATTCCATTTTAGCTTCAATTGTAATTTTTACCTTTTTCGGTAGAATTTATTGACACAATGCCTAGCACGAGCCCTAGATTTTGCATCATCCTTTTGTCTGGAAGCATATTCACCAGCCGCTTAATTTGTCATAGCCCTGGAGGTATCAAAACTAATGAGCTTTGTTTGAATAGACTTTTTCCAGTTCATCTAGCACACTTTGGGGTAATCATTCAGTTTCTGTTTGCTTCTGATGTGAAGCATTGTGGGAAATATAACAAAATAATGGTTAAAAAAAAAAGCAGTATAAATTGTTAACAGCCACATTTTCTGAAAAGCCCGGAAGATGTTATATTTTTTTCACTATTTATTGAAGTATTTTGAGTAACTTAAGTACAATCATTACAAGATAATATCAAAGGAGAATCTGATAAAAATGCTATTTTTCAATTAGCTCTGAGTTTAATACTTTGCTTTTTTAAGTATTTCACAGCTAACAAATCTTTAAACAATCTAACCTTTCAGGATTTGGAAGTGGACAAGATAATAACTATGAATACATAATATTGCAGCAATGGTAAAGGTTTAAAAATCTATTACTGGGATTACATACAGGAATACCTTTTATTGGTCAGACAATTGCATTTTCATTTTTATAAAGCATTTTCCTATACTTGGTTTTATACCACAGAGATATACAAAAATGGAATACAGAGGTGTGCACTGCATAAGTAATTTCTAACAGTGTCAGATATACTGTACAATGCATGCTTTTAATATCAAGTTCCTAGGAAGATTTGTCCTTCTTGCCAATTAGGTCAACATTTGTGGTTTGTTATTTTTGCCTCATATGCTCTAGGGTAACTTAACTTAGAGGAAGTTCCTCATTATAGAATGAGGGGTTTCAGATTCTTTTTTAACTTTTGTGATGAGTACAGATTCCCTAGAACTTCTGGTTAGTTTCACCTTTATGAAAAAAATAATAAGAATCATCGTAGACCAGGATCTAAATTTGATTGCTAAAAAGCTTGGTGAATCATTTTTTCAACAGGATATAATAAGCAACTGAAACTTATTGTGTGATAGTTTTGCTTCAGTTAAGCATAATAATTCTAAGTAGTCCTTTATAATCTCAAAAGGGTTGTTTCATGTGAACCATCCCAGGACCTCTTCGTATATTAGTGTGTTTTCACATTTCTCATTATAAATTGATTTGATAAAAGACTTTTTCTGTAAAGCAGGGTGAGGAAGAGAGAGAGAGGTGGATGAAGAGAAGGAAGGGCAAGAAAGCAGGGAAGGGGCAAGAAATATTTGCTTTTTAAATTACTTATAGTCTCTTTTTGAACTTATTTGCAATGAAGAATTGTGTTAAGATGTCTTTGAAAAAAACTAGCAAGAGAGCACCTAAAGTTAGCAGAAATTCAGCCTACCTGTAACTGAAGAAAGTAGAAACTATGGCAAAAGTAGTATCTTTCTTGGTAAAGATAATTGCTTTATCGATTGATTGTCTTATATTGACACACAACAAGGCAGTGTGATACAGATACCCGTGCTACCATTGAGTGAGACACTGAGTATCATGTGCAGTGTGGATGCAGCGCCTGTTTCTGAGGTTTATCTTACATCTCAATTGAGATAATTGGTATAGATGGAGTTTCATAATAAGACAACACAGATATTTCTGTACCCGTATTAAGTGTTTTGGATGTGCGCCTGACTCTTCCAAGCTGCACTGTGCTATGGAGGCATGCAGTTAGTGACACAAATCAGTTTGCAATCCTGGGCTTCTGTGGGGTCCGTGTGTGATATTGAGTACTTAGATGGCATTGACAAGCAGTGTTTGTCTTCTCGGAGATAGAGCTATAACTTCTGGTTGTTGCCTTCACTGTTTTTTGTTTTTTTTTTTTTCCTGGCTTTCATCGCACCTGAATTGGATTGCTTCTGTGAAATCTCTCCTCTTGGAGGTCACTGCAAAGGCAGTTCAGAATACAGAATATCTTATGTCGATGGCTAAACCAGGTTCAGTAAGTTCAGTAGTACACACAGTTAAGGAAAAGAATGGTTTTGGTTTATACTTTACGTTATGGCTTAGTCCTTATGTATTGTAGAGTTAGGGTCTGCTGAAGAGCAGTCTCCTGATCTGTCTATCTATGGACAGGGGAGGAATCATTCTCAGATAAGAAACATGAGCAGAATAGCTGACGGTTCAATTGGGACATCTTAGAGGATGGTGCAGCACCTCTGGCTTCTTGTTCATTGGGAAGATACCACCCCTTTTCCTCCCTTCATATTACTTAGATGTTTAGAACTAAGATGTGATATTAATCACTATCGATGTGGTACATTTTAATTGAACCCTTTGTGTTGAACAGCAACCCTAGAAATGCAAGCTTAGAGGGCCTGTGTTCAGAAAGGATGTCCAGGAAAAAAATTATCTTAAAAATTTATCCTTAAATATATTCTTCAAGAAAATTCAGATGCCAAAGTGAACTCAAAGGGAATGTAAGAAGGTATTGTTTACGTGTGGCAAATTCTGTACTGTCTGTTCTCAGAATTCCATATTTTTTTATGCTCTGTTCTTTTTTTTCTTATTTTTTGTCCTTACTTTCATTTGCTTGTTTAAATGCAATGTCTCTCTACTGTGTCAAGGATAAATTCATTGAGGCAAATTCATTCAGCTTTGTATACGTATGGGCTTTATGTAATTTCTTGAGATTGAACTGGTGAATTACAGATTGGGTTATTATATTGTACTCAGAGTACAGGGTTATTAAACACAGCTTAAAGTGTCTGTTATTATTTCAAAGTGCAAATGTAGTAGTTTCATGAGAAAAAACCTGAAGTATTAGATGATGCTTTTTTTTTTTTTTTTTTTTTTTTTTTTTTTTTTTTT
>WBMW01003727.1:651017-695188 GCA_013396635.1 Penelope pileata
TTTTTTTTTTTTTTTAAATCTTGACATGTATTTAATGCACTTTTTTCTGGTCTCTACCACTTTTTAAAAAATGTTTGGAGTAAACAATTACAATACATTGCAAGACCAGTTTTGTGTGGTAATTGAAGTAGATCTGGGCTCTTTCTGAAACTTGCAGTGTTACATATACCTTTGCATACTGGTTAAGGTGGATGTGAAGGTTTTTGAGAACGATTATGGTATTGTTGAAGGCTTCGGACAGACTTATGTTACTTCCTTAGAAGCCTGGCATGAAAAAGTATATTAAAAGTGGCATGAAGTTTTATTGTTTGCTGGATTTGTAGAACACACTGTTGGGGTTCCTTGTAGGTAAATGTAACTGTGGCAGAGTGGCTGTGTCATCAGATTGGGCTCCTAAGAGAAACGAGCTCACCTGAAATTTAGTCATTTGCTTGCAGGGGAAAAAAAACTCACATTTTCAGTGGCTCAATACTCTCTGTATTCAGTGCCTGCAATATTAGGATATGTAAAGCCTTTGCTCCTCAGGGTAGCACAATGATAGCTGACCATACGTGTTGTCTTGTGCCTTCAAAGCCTTCACCTTTTTTGTCAGATGCTTGCTCTACTTTTCATTCTTTCTTGGTAAATGTTACGTTTAGCCTTTTTGACTTTGGTTGCAGTAATGGTTTGATATTTATAGCAGTGAGTGTGGATATTGCTCTCAATATAATTTTGTAAATCTAAATATGTTTTTTTTTTTCCTTCCCCCCCCCAAGTCTGAAATAGCCACATCTGTAATACTGAGTGTGAGCTATCTGTTAAGTTAGAAATTTGGAATATCTGGTTTGACATATCTGGGATAAAGTTGCTAAAAAACGCTGGTAAAAACACCAGACCCTTAATGATTTACATTTGGTTTTCAGCAGTAACAAAATGGTACCGGAAATAATCCTTGTAAGGAACAAATGAAAGGCTGCAGTTAACCTTCTGGCCTTGCCTTTGCCAGAATTACTACCTGGATTAACAGTTACTGCAATGATGGAAGGCATTAGTGCTGACAGTCTTAAATATTATTGATACTGTGTTGTTTAAAGCTCTTTGTGAGCCCTCTCTACTTCAACATTTCTGATTATTACCATAAAATAAGTTTTTATGTCAACACCCTAGAATGTTTATATTTTCTAATATTGGAAGGTTCTGCCTCAATAAAACTTTAATTGTTCAGTAAATAAATATATACGTCCGTAAGTAGACAATTACTATTTTAAAATATGTAAGCTCTGATAGGCTTTTAATTAAGATTTTCTAATTAGTACATTGAAATAATTCCTATTCTTTAAATTAAAAAAAAGTGCTTTTAATTCTGCTTATTTGTTTTCCATATGAATAATTCCTGTTGAAATCTAGGGGCTGCTTGTGAGGGTAAGGTGATCCAAATACAGGATTGTTATACCTGTTTCCTGCTTTGTAGCTTTGCATGCTTTAATGTAAGCTTGCATTGGGAGGGGGAAGGGCATGGAACTGATGTAGGGCTGGAGCACTGTGAGTGGAAGGCAAGTCTTCTCGCAAGTTTGGATCGAAGGGGCATCGTATTTGCTAGAACAACGTTGCTGAACATAAAGACGTAATGCAATCCAACGTAAGTCAATCACTTATAGCAGTCTGCTTGGAAGACTGTTGGTATACTCCTGTGGAATGTATTCAGTGGAGAGAAGAAGCCAAATAATGGCTGAAGGGGAGTATTTATTTGCGTATTTTAAAATGAATGCATAGTGAGATATGAATGCTATTTTGACACTGCAGTTGAATTAAATCCTATAAAACTGACACAGATAATAGCAGCATTGTTTAGCTGACAAAAATGTATAGAGTGCAGTGGACACTGACTCACGTTGGCAGGAATCAGCTTTAGGGAATTCTGCTTCACCAAACAGATTTCTTTACTTCTAATATTTGACAGTATAGCCATTCAAAGGAATCAAAGATGAGAAATATGAAAAGGGAGGGATACTTTAGAATAAATACCTTTATCTGGAAATGAAACCAGATATTAATTCTTAGGAAAAACGTAAAATTCAAAGCCTTTGAAAGAAATAAGGAAAAGTACAAATGTATTTTTATGAAGGCTTGCTAAAACCTTGGAGGTCTTGCTTCATTCTAACATCTAAAGGTGAACATGAAATTTGTTGCTAGAAAATTATGTATCATTGTGGAACTCATATAAGATGCACTCAACGGTTAAATGGAGTTTTTATCTGTAATCTTACAGAAGATTTATATAAATTACCTTATAAAAACATGGTAATAGAGGGAATAGTACCAAAAAAGTAATAGCAGAATTGTCAGAAGACACGAAGAAGCTCGAATGGTATGTAAGATGCATTTTGAGTTTTGATTGTGTGTGTTTTCAAAAATTCAAACATTTACGACCACGTGTATTGTGTAACTTCTGATGCTAGAGGAAATAAGAATGGAATAATTTACAAGGATGTAAGGTAAACAGTTTGAAGTTACAGAAAATCTGTCAGCCTTTGTTTTCCCTTGTAAAACTTGTTCAGATAGATTTGTTCTCATATCTCATATAGAATATCACATACATTCAGGAAAGTTCAGCTTAGATGGTGACAGTAATCACAAGAATGACTGGGAAGGTTTCTGAAAAATAGAAGTTTGACATAGTAGGGTTAGAATAGCTTATGAACGGTTATTTTCTCTTCTGCTAGCTACAAGCAGTGATTGTACATTGAGTGTCATGCTAACTTTTGCTTCCATTTTTGTTTGACACAGACTTCTCCCGTCCTTTCCTAATTTTGCCATCTAAGAGGTTTTCCAGCATTTTGTATAACTTTCTGAGCTTTTCTTACTCGTTTTTCATCCAATTTTATTTTGTTATGTTAGCTACCATTAGGTCCCTCAACAAGTGTCTCTCTGTCCATCCTGCAGTGCAGTGTTTCTGGAGCAGTGCTGCCCACAAGGAAGAAACTACTTTGTTCTCCTCACACAGTTTTGCAGAGGGTGTTAGCTAGAGCAACAAAACACATTTCCTCTGTGTCTTGCAGTGGAACTATTGATTGTCCTTACTGCTTATAGGTGTTTGATTAAAACATTTGCAGGTGGGTTTCTCTAATTGGTTTCTCACTTGATGTCTGCTGTGAACATTGAGCCTTGGGAGTGACATTATTTCCATTCTCCACCGTATTTCCAGTGATCTATGCCGAACGGCTCTTAAGTTAAGGGGGTTTGGTTTCTTTCCAACGAAACTCCTTCTTTTTCCTGTACATCCCAGAGGAATATCACTGATTTAAAGAAGGGGAAAAAATACTGATTGGATAATTGTTTCGTCCTATCTTTATGGATTTATCTACACAATAGGCAGTGTTAGGGTTGCCACGTGTTTGATGTGTAGTTGCATCAGGCATTTAATAAGAGCATGTATTCTCTACTATCAGATTTTCCTTCCCATTCCATTGACTTGATTTCTTCCATGATTTCTTCCATGGATTTTTCTTTGTAGGTATGAGTAGGGGATATGTTATCTACTAGGCAAGTAATGGAGTAGCTGCCCTCCAAACCTGAACATGACACATCACCTCTGGAATTTAGTTTACTAAGCAGTGAAAATAGCATGTAGAGTCAAATCCTGTTTATGACTGGGGTAAGAAAATCTTTGTGGCGAGTTGTTTGATTCTGTTTTATTTCATACAGATTTGGAAGGAAAGGGGTCTGTACATCCTTGTTGGAACTGGTAGGTAAAAATAGGTCGCGTTTGATTTTTAAATGCTATTTGAACTTAATCTGTAAGGACATAAGGTCTTGTTTATATTGAATTATATTAAACTACACTGAAGTTTGTGTATTTTTGATTATAGATATTCAAATTAAGTAAAAGATGCTTGCAGCCTTTGTATAGCTCTTGACAGCCATAATGTATCTTTTAAATAATGCAACTGTTTTGGCAAAGCCTGGGTAGGAAGCTGAAATGTGTCTGAAGAAGCTCTCCTTGTCTATTGCATTAGTCAGTTCCAGGATGGATAAATGCAGGTTAAGAAATGGTTAGAAGTGCAATAATTTAGAAAGCTTAGTTTTGTCTTGGTTATCCTGCTAGATTTTCAGACACTCATCTCACTTTTCTGGCACTTAGTTGAATGGTGGCTGAGGAGTATTAGCCAACACAGTGCTTGATCATATGTAATATTAATTGTTGGGGTAAGGTTAGCTGTAATTAAGGAGGTGACATTAACTTACTAATGAGTAGAATAGACAGTTGTTGCTGGCACCATCGTTAATGACTTGAGGGCATGGGAATCACAAGAACAGAAGTTGTTGCTTTAATGTCCAGAATTGGGTTCTGGAGGGCTGCATGGATGGCTGTTTTCAAGACTCTTGGTTAGTAGCACATTGTATGCTTGGTGGCTTCTGACTTGTATTTACATGTGTACGTACCCTGGCGCATGTATGTGTGTGTGTAGATATACATACATTGACCTTTTCCCCCAGCCTATCCTGTGTTGAATGAATGCTTTTTTTTCCTCTCGTTTTTCTTTGTTATGCTACACAGTTCATTCTGAGGTATGTTTTCTTAGGGGAGTTTAAAATGAGCTTCCTGACACATGTATTCTTTAGCTAATTCTGAACATGACATAAAAAGGAATCTTTTTCTGCTACAGTAAATATTTTTGTAATACAGCATGCTTTTTTAATGTAAGTAGGTTTCTGAGATACCATGCAAAATGGGACCCAATTTTATTAGAGTAGCCTAAAGAACTGAATAAATCCTTTAAGCCAATTGTATAAAAATGCAAATTTAAGTCAAGCAATTAAAAACAGATAGAAATTAGAGATTTGGATTTTGCAGAGCAAGCTTTCCACAGCCACCGCCAGATTACTATGCAATTTATCTGGATTCTGTCAGCGATAGTCAGACTAGATTTTGATAAAGAGCAGCAAATCTGTCCCTCCGTAGCTCCTGTGACTTGCTGCAAATTTCATTCAAGTTGAAGCGTCTGTACAATCCCTTGAATAATTTGGAGTTAATCATTTGTACTTCACAGCCTCTGATAGGCCTTAGACTTGGGGGGTGGGAACAGATTTGGCTTTTTAATCGCCTTGTATATTGTACAGCGTGAGATAAATGGCATAGACTGTCTGAAATCTACATTCTTGCTTCTGATGCAAAACTGTAATTAATTTTGTGCAGTGTTTCAGAATTGATCGTGGTCACTTGAATTTCTAATTTTTCATTCACTTCAAAGACCTTTTTTTATAAGAATGTGCTTGGAGTGTGTGAATGCTCTCTGATGCTAGTGTACTAAATGACTATTTTACGCCTCTTTTTCAATAAGGTGAAACAGAGGTCAAGGCATGTGGCTCGTGTTTATCTCTGTCCCAGCCTGCTTCAGGATAGATTTCCTGACTTATAGGAAATACAATCAAACTTATGAAATTACATCTAAATACTGAAAGTGCACCGTGTTCACTTCTGTGCCTTGTAGAAATCCAAAAGGCTTCTTTCAGAAATCCTTTTCAGTATAAAACAATTAAGCACAATTTAGACAATAATTACTCTAATTAACTACACTATAATGTTTGTATTCGAGATTATAGAAACATTGTATCTGCTCTGTTCTGCAATAATAACAAGTCTCCCTAATTTCTCTGTATTGATAGTACTTGTATGTGCTTCTTTGTTTGGTATATTTCACTGTAAAAATATTTGTCAGTGAAAGATTGAACAATATGAATGAATTTGATTATGCCATTGTCAAAAACCCCATGCATCACAATTTCTTGTTTTTAATCACTACTGTAAACCTCACAGCCTGAGGGCATAGTTTTAATTTGGGTGCCTTACTAATGAAAAGAAAAAAATAATTGTTTTGCCTGGATTTAATAATAAGCAATAAAATCAGCCAACCAGATTTTACCTCTGCATTCAATCTCTTTTTTATTATAAAACATTTTTGTCCTTTTTTTAGATTACAGGCGTAGATACCGAACATTTTACTAATAAATATTTCAGTTTGCTTATGAAGGCTAATGCTGTCATCTGAATATGGAATTATATTTCTTTCATGCTTCATTATCATTTCATGGTAGTAATGACAGTGAGGCGATGGAATATTTACAGGCTTTTCAGAAGACATTTATCCAATACATTTCCCTGAAGGGCACCTAGGCTTAAAGATACATTATCCTTTTATAAAACACTGCCCAGAATCCCAATTTCTGAATCAACCAATCAGAACTTGTTTTGCAGCAGTTACTGGTAAAACCCTCAAGCCAGTCTCATATTAATCCTGTGAATCTGAGGGGTGTGTGCGTGTGGAGGGCTACGGAGGAGGGGGAGAGGTAGTGTTTGCTCCTGAAGCATCAGGCTTGGTACTTTCAGGAAAACATGTTGTTTCTTCTGTATTGATGCAGTTTTTCAAAGCTGTACTTAAAACACTGCGTTGAAACTAGGCAGACTGCGGGAGTAAAGACTGGTGGTTGAAGTTCAGGTGTATTTTTATATAAACTTTGTTAGATCTTGCATTAATTTACAATACCCTTGTACAATACTCTGTTGTGCGCCTGCTGTCTGCGCAGATTCCTGGGATCTCTGTTGCCGTATGTAAATGCGTTGTGTGAATCCATCCTGCTTTAGAAGTATTGGGGCGTTCAATCTGTTGCTTAGTCGATGGGCTCTCTCACAGGGAGCCCTGCTTGCTTTGTGTGAGGCTGCTGTGAAAGGAAATGCTTCCATTTGTGTCTGTATAAGATTGTTTATTTCTAAATAAGGAAAGAAAACAAAAACTACATACTGCTATAATATCTTTCATCACAAGGACTTCGTAAGAGGCAGTATGTTACAGTGATTAGCATGTTAGAATATGTTATGGACTCAGGAATTTGCTTCTGCTCCCGGCCTGTTACGCTGGTATGCGTCTGCACTGCCATTTTTTTTCAGATTCTGGAAGAAATCTTGCAGAGATAGCACAGAGTTCTGCTGGAGCTACTTTACTCTGTGCCCTTTGTTAGAGCTAGCTCGAGAATCGCTCTGCTCTATGGCAATAAGTAATTAGGCATAACATGCACACCGTTGGAATTAGTATAGTGAAAGATCCCTGTAGTAGCAGTCCCCGGTACTCAATGTACAAGGTGGGAAAAGGTGATTTTTTTTTTTTAAACTGGAAGCTATAAAACAAATCTTTCTAAGAAAAATGATGTAATAACGATACAGAATTAATCTCATTTGCAGAGATGCTCTTCTTAAACTGCATACAGCTTAGGTTATCTACCTCAGCACTGATGATTTAAATTTCACCATCCAGCAGTTCTAACTTACAGCTTCAGGATGCTGAGATATTTCAAAATGTTTGCAATATTTGCCTTCAAAACAATTGGCACGTGCCATCTGTCAGCACATGCACGTATCCAGGATTCTACATTTTAGCCACAGAAGGAGTATAAGAAATGCGCATCTGCCAAAATGAAATAAAAAAAATCAAAAAATCAAAAAGTTGACTGGCTCTGGTGAAGTAGTTTGGAATTATACTGATGCTCTTTGGCAGCCAATCCCAGTGCTTTTGGTAGTCCTGTAACCAGACACTTTTGTTCTTTTCCTGTCTTTCCTAAAGAGTAAGTCTTAAAAATTCAAATGGACAAGTCACTTTCGGGCATGTTTTTAGTCGGCTTGAGTCTGTTCGTTCTCTGACAACTTGATCGTTTTTTTGCAAGCATTAAACAAGTTTCAGAGCAGGAATAAAATAAATACCTGCATATTTTTTGCTCTAACTGCTTGTTTTGTGGCCGAGAACAGGTAATTAGCGATAAATGTGCTCAGATGTGCACCTGCATATCAATTTGGCTGAAAAAATAATTTCTGTTGTTCAGTTCCCAGTGTCTATCAATGTAACAACTACTACATAAAGATTGGTCCCCAGATGTTATTGAAATAAAAGCACAATCTCTCCTCCATAGACAAAGAAAGAATCTCTTAAGGTGAGTCTAATATACTCTCTTTTCTTTGATCAAAATAAAAGATACGTGTGCAGTAACCTCATTGCTGTTTTATAAAAGTATTAGTAATTCTTGAGCTAGCTCGCATTTGGATCTGATTGTTTAGAAGATTACTTCGCTTCTGCAGACATGGAGCTTCCTTGATGCCCTTGAAGATGGGACCAGTCGTGCTCAATGCCAGTCTCATAAAATGAGACTTTTCTATCTCTGTTTTACTGTCATTGAGTGCGTCCACTTATTTTCACATCAGGGAAAAAGATGCTCAATATGTTTGAGCAGAAATCAGTTTCAGTGGCTGTGAGTCCCAATAAAACCCATAAGCTCTTCTACAGCACGTTTTTATTCCCAGTTAACAACCTTCTGTATATCTTCATTACTGTAATTCTTTCTGATTTTCTCTGAAATTCTTAGTGAGTTCTACTGACATACAGACTACTAAAGCAACCTTGTAAACTTTGTGTACTTGTTGATAGTCTGAAGACTTCAGATATAAACATGACATGAGCTACGATTTTGCACAGGATGTTTGTATTGGTTTTGGGAATTCCAGTGCTATTGACATTCCAGTAATAGTAAAGTTTCTGTTTTGCATATCCTCTTTGGTCTGAATACCTATAGCTTGTGATACTTGCCTAATGCTGTTGAACAACCAGTTTACACTCTATGCACCGTATATCAATATTTGAGTATCTGGTGAAGATACTTGGAGCAGTGCTAGAAGAAAAGGTGCCAACAGGATGGTGGAAAACAGATTAGTAATGCAGGTCATGTGGCTTGAAAGAGATGTGTAGTTTTGGTATGAGTAGCAAATGAAGGGAACAGGGCAGATCTTTATGCCATATAAATTCTATGCAAATCCCCAGACTTCCTCCAAATTCACAATTTAAGTGAATTATTGGGCTAAATCTTAAAATGCTTAGATTTAGGGTTTGGGGGAATGCTGGGGGAAAAAAAGGCTGTGAACAATCATCTTCATAAACAGCTTCATATTTTGGCCTGTTTATTTCCTTTCTTCTCAATTTACAAAAATGTCTGTCCTTGAAGGTTAGACATTTGGAAAAGCAGGTACTCTGGGTTACTTGTAGATTCGATACTCTGGATGCATGCACATCCTCTGTTGTAGCAGGAAGGATATGTCCGCTTGACAATTGCTCAATATATTAAATACATATCACTATACTGTGAGTATTTCTGAGAAATGAATATTTGGAAGCAGCGGCATGAGCTATTTTTAAGATCTTTCAGAAAAATTTCCCTCCCTATGATTTACTTTGAAGCATAATACTTTCTCTCCAGAACTTGTGTTTCAGTAGATTGGCTTTAAGAGCATCAAAGGAATGAGCCCTCTCTAAAGTGAACACTAAACTGAAGATATATTTGATTACAAAGGGGATTGTGCATAACAGTAATTTGTATCTTTAAATAACCTCTCATGCAGTAGATTTACAGTTGGGATGTGTGAGGGGGTGTGCATCGTGCTACAGGATCATAAAGCTTGTAGACAGAATGCAAGATATTACTGGAGAATGTCATTCACCCCTGTGAGTGCCAGGTATCCCATCCTACAGTAAGGATTTTTTTTTTTTTTAATTTAAAAACAAAAACAAACAACAAAAAATAACAGCAAAAAAACAACCCACGCAGACAGAGCCTCTGTCTAGTTCTGGAGTGGTTGTAACTTATTCCTTCCCGCAGGATGAACCTGTTGGTGTGTACTGAGTACCCACTGTGATTCTATTTCTTCTTCAGTTGCAGATAAGAAGAAAAATCTTATAATTACACTTGATGGGGTTCTAAAATTGTGATTATCTAAGTAATATCTTAATAACTTTGCAACAGGACAAACCACAGGGTTCCTCTGTTTTTTCCTTTCTTGAGAGCTGAAGACTAGTTGTCATGCTGCAGTTAGCCAGGAAAAAGGGGGGTGAGGCTTCAAGAAAACAATCCACTCTTCCCACCTAGCCCCCATTCCCTAAACCTCCTGATAAATCCTGAGCAGCTGCATGTGACTGCTGTTACTCGAGAGAATGTGAACTTCTAGCATTTGGGAAGAAAAAAGGACTCAAAGCTACTCACCATTCAAGAGCAAAACATTCCTACTGTGCAAGGCTTGCCTCAACGAAGAATAAATCTAAGTCATTAACTGTTGTGTTGTTGTTTTCCTTCCCCCCCCCCCAGGTGTGCATCACTATGTGTATTGGCTTAAGGCAGACACAACCCCTTGCAAAGTCATCATGGCTGGAATCTGATACGATGCTTGCTTAAAAATCCACTTTGATCAGTGAACATTAACCAAAGTGTTGACAAAAGGTCACTTGGCCTCAGGGAAGAAATAGGAAATTTTATGTACACAACACATTGCAGTGAGTATAGGGTCATTATAACTACAAGAATAGCTTCCCCCCCCTTCCTTGGCGACTAGATGACTTTGAACTTGGCATGGAAGCACACAGCACTGAAGCAAGAACTCCTCCCTCCAGTGATCACATGAGCCCCTGCGAATTCTTGACAGGGCCAGTAACGAGCTGTGTCCCACAGCAGATATAATATTTTTGACATAGGGCTTCAATTGCAAAAATGTTGATGACCTGTGCAAATGTATTGATTTGTTTTTTTTTCTCAATAGACCAAAGTGTTGTTTGTAGTTAGAAGAGGAGAAGAAAGCTAGTGAAACAGAGTTGAATCTACTTTGTAGAAGCCTGGGTTATCAAACTCATTAATCTACATGTCAAGAGGCTAGGAATGAATAATTGTGTGTAGAATTTATCTGCCAACATGATAGCTACTTTTCAGCTCTCTCTTCAGAGCTCTTTCATTGTGCTTGGCTTTATTATATGCTTTGTCTTTTCTATTTCTAGTCTGTTGGGGAGGTATAGAAATATGTACCTCAGCACTACAGAGGACAGTTGCTTTGAAACATGATGCTGGTTAGTTCTTTGCATGCACATTTATTCTTGCCTAGGTGTTTAAGCATCAGGGTAACTTGTAAGATTTACTCTCTGCTCAAATGTTAATTCTTAGCATTACGGATATTATTCCACCAAAAAAGTCACCTTGGAGGTAACATTTTTGTGTCATCTTTGACAGCTTTGTAGACAATATAGGCTGCTTTATTAAAATAGTGTTCTTGTTAGTAATGCTTCTAAACAATGAGGATTCAGAGCTTTTTATAAAAATAATATTTCAAGAATCATTGTACAATTGATGTGCTATTATTTACTGTAGGGATTTTCATTGCAATGAAAGACAGAATCCCAAACCAAAGCTGTTGTGGAAAGGGTAGTGGAAAGCAGCATCTGTGAGATTTGAAACTAATTTGAGTCAGAATATATTGTAAATACCTTTTTTTTAAAGAGCATTGTCCTGATTCTGATCTTGAACTTGTTTTATGCTAGTGTGCTAGTAGAGTAGCTTGATGGATTTATCAAAATTTCCCTGCTATGTGGTTTAAAGTGAACCTGCGTGCCTTGGTCTTGTTTGCTATAAGTATTTTTGAAAGAAAATATTCGTGTTGCAGCAGAATTTTATTTTGAATGTAGCTGGGAGCTGCTGGTCTTAGCAACTTCTTAGTTGTTGTTGACTAAGATCTATGATAATGTACCACAATTATGGCCTTTGCTGTAAAAGACATAAGGCCAGACTAGTCTCTATTTTACTGGAATACCTCGGAATGCAAGGAGGGGACGGATCTTGCTACTCATAGCAAAAATGGTGCATGCTGTTGAGTACATCCTTTCTTTTGCCTGAGCTTTCTGAGGCATCTCTGTCCTGTTACCCAGCACAGCCAAAATGCTTCGTAGTGTTATTACCTGGGTGTTGCATGTCTATTCCTTTTCCCAATAATCTATATGACACTGGTAGAAAAATTCAGCATCTAGTCCCTCTTCTACTGATTTTACACCATTATGATTTGAACAGTGAAAGGTAAATAGTTTATTTTTAAAGGGTCATGAACAATGCATTCTCATATTTTCACCCAGGCGTACTGTAGCATTTGTTGAAATGAAAATCTGTAATGAAGAAAGGGAGGGAGCGTTATATTCAGTATGTATATGGTAACTCAGAGCGCTGTTTATTGTAACAGAATGAAAGTACTGCAAGTCTAAGTGGTTTCAACGATGTTTCCTTCATCCCAGGAGCATCTGAACCCAGCTTCTGCCTTGTCAGCCACATTTATGATGTGTTCATAATTAAATGTCCACGATGCTCACAGCATGCTGACCACAGAGGGGCCATAAGCAGTAAAGATGAATGAGAGAGAGAGATGTAATATTGCTTCACTTGTGGGTTTAGTCTGATGTTAAAGATTGTCAGTGATAATTATTAATATGTGACCTGGTTGAGTCTTTATGTGAACAATCACAATTTTAATAAAGTGGTAAACTCTGCTCTCTCTCAAATCTCACTATATATTTAACTGTTTTACATTTATTTCTAGAATTTCAGACCAAATATAGCTTACTGAAAAATGATGTGGTAGGCTGCTAATATAAACGTGATGCTATTAACATTTTTATTTAGAGATTAAATAAATCTAAAATTTGAGTACCCAAAAGGAATAGCAATAGGTTGTGTCTTGGTTGTGGTAGGGATAAAATCTAATTCTGTGAATTCTTTGTCAACACACACAAGACTGAAGAATCCTTCTTTGTTAGTATTGATAAAGAACAGCTGGATGGTCCATATATGGCGCATCCTCATGTATCGTCGTGTACCTAAAACTTGAAGTTACCGTAATATTTCCTCTGACCTAACTTGCCAAAAATGTCTCCTTCATGGAACTGGAAAAATGCTTTGTTGCATTTGATATTTAAGACTTGCCACTTATCTTTTTTACTTCTGCTTATATCTTTGAATTTTATTTATGGGCAATTGACCAGAAGATATATTTAGGTTAGAAAATTAAGATACTGTAAAATGAAAATATCGGCAAAGAAATGCCATTCCGTGACTGGTATGCTGCAAAAACTGCCCACTGAATATTTAGCATTTCTTATTTCTTTGATTCAAATACCTGCAGCTGTACAAAGTGGAGTTTTTATCCAGTTATATAAAGAAATGACACCGTGATACAAAATATTATTTTTTAAAGAGCAATGAGCATACCAAGGTAACGTGTTGCTATAAGTAATGCTTTTATTTTTCCTTTTTGATGTTTCAACATTGGAGCTGTAGGAACAGCAGATGCTTACAGTGCTGCACCTGAATTTATTTATTTATTTATTATTAGCAGCGTGGGAGGAAAAAGAATGAATTGTAAAAACTGAGTGTTTAAAAAGGAGGCTGAATAACTTTTTAGGGACAGTTACTTTTGTTGTTTCAGAACAAATCCTTTGAAAGTTTTGTATATAAAGGATTATTGCATGTTCTATTCAGAATTAAGTATTATTTCAGAGAAGGTGTGTGTAGCTATCAAAGGGCATATTTTACAGCTGGAATTCCTATCTAATTTTCTGTATTTTCACATGCATGGCAGCTGCAATTACTGGTTATTTCTTGTCTAGCCACCAATTACCCATGTCTGTAAGTTCAGTATCAGATTTGGACACTTGCAAATCATTGTTCATCTGAGGGATGATATCTGGCAGTAGCTAGAACTGAATTAAGTGACAGCTATGTGCCATCCAAATCTTACTGAAGGAGGTAATGGGGTTATTTGTGGAGTAAGATACTAGTAAGATACTAGCCTTAGTAAAAGTATAAGAAACTGTCTTAATGTTTTTTTTATAGTTTGAATTTTGGGAAAAGCAGTGGGAGCTGAGGTGAAAATTGCATTTCTTTTAAATGACTAAAGGACATTATGCACAAGATACTACCAAGCCATTTACATCTGCCTGATATGGGTGCTTATTCAATAACAACTTTATACTATTCTGCTATGTGTTGAAATGTAGCTTTATTATTGGTGGTCTGAAGGATATAGTTTATCCCTAAGTCCAACCGTTTATTTAACTCACCTGTGTAAGCAAACAACTGTTAATACTTAAATGGTATGTACATCACAATGGATAGTAGTTTTATGACATTAATAAAAGTAATAATATGCACTAGTATGGTTAAAAATATTCAAACAAATGTTTATTAAATGCAGTCATTTATTGGAAACAAATGCAGTGGCATTATATCTTTGTTTGGTTGATCAGCCCAAGTGTTTTATCAAAGTTGGCCTGTCAGACTCACACGTCTTTGCAAGCCTAATTGACGCTAATAGACTCGAAAAGAGGAGGAGTAAACTTAGAACATAATGCACGTATAAAGATCCAGAGAATTGGTAACAAGTTATAAATGCATCAGTGTGCTTTGAAATGAAAGGCTTAAACAAAGGAATAACATTTGGATAATAAAGAAGTCCATTACGCTTAAATGGCTGTGAACAGGTTAAAAAAAAAAAAAGTGTTCTGTCAAATCAATACTTGTAGTGCAAAATTAATCACACATTTGACAAGACATGATTCTGTGTTATTTCCACGTACTGTATCTGATTCCATCTGAGCATCCATTATTAATAAAATAGTCTCTCTCAAGAAATTCATTACCCCAGACTAAACACTTCAATTTTTTAAACAAAATGTGGATTTGAAATATTATTTCACAATTCATTCAGTCGAGATATTTCTTGTGAATATTTTTCACCATCTCACTTAAATAACTTTGTCTTTCTCCCATTAGTTCTGTTCACATCATACGTATCCTTTCCTAGTGACCCTATCTTACACGATTCTGAGCTGTGAAACTGTGGCCTACATACAGAATATCACTCAGACTAAGAGAGGCTGAGCACTCTTGATTTTAAAAATACATAATATCAATCAATTTTCTACAGATTTATTTACTTTGTACAAATAAATATGAGGAACGTGATAATTGGTTATAGTTTTTGAAAACTGTTAAAAGAAATAGAGGGTTTATGAAAAATGCTGTTGGTGTAGTAAGTGGTGGTAACTCTGGGTGGTGGGAGGAAACAAAATGAAAAGATCTGATCTGGCTCCTGCTGAAGTCAATGAGAAGAAATACTGAGGAGATTTGACAGTCATGAGTAGAGGGATTAGGGTGATTAAGAGTTTTCTGAAAGACAAACCTGAAGGACTAGATCTGGTCTTCCAAGGGAGGTGGTAGTATCCTTCTCTAGACTGAATTGCAACCTTACACTTGAATCCTGTGTGGGAAAGGCTTTTTCGTCAGTACCTTGTGACATTATGTCTATATTCCACAACCTTTTGAATAATTTTGATAGTATCAGATTTTGGTAATCTGCATTTCTGCCTGGTAACAGAAGTTTTGCATAACCATTGCAAAACTCTAAGCATTTAAGGTTGGGTGACTATAAGAATAGCCTTTTTGTTGTTGTATGTGTAATTTTAATGTCAAAAAAGAAGCTGAATGAAAACAAATACTTAACGCTAACTGAGGACAAGTAAAATATCTGTACCATAGTAATTCTGTAGTTCCCAAAATTTTAACTATGGGATCCACTTTTCAAATACAAAAGTTCATTGGAGCATGTCTACATCAGTGGGTTGGGTGGGTAGCTACTTTAAAAAAAAAATAAATAATAAAAAAAAAATCCCCAAAACCTAACTATTTAGTTAAGAAAGACTAATGAGATAATGGAAATTTTTTTGGGTAGAAATTAAGTTCTCAATGACAATGAAATGAAATGTGGGTGTTAAGCTTCAATCCTTTATAGGAGATGTTTGACTATACAGCTAATTTTACATTATTTTATAATGTTGACAATTTTACACCAGACATTCAGAACTAATTATAGTAATAGAGCATTGTTCATAAGACACATTTGCCTATGTGCTAGATAATGAAATATGATAATATAGTTTGCAAGGCTGCACTCTAGTAAGAGTTCAAATTTGCTGTATAAATGTATAAAGTAAATACAATCACTGTAAATGAGACATTTTGTTCCCAGCACACATTATAAACACTACACAAAGTGTTCATGGTGAAAGTTTTTGAAAGGTGACCAACTGCCTTATGAATCTGTTTTATTGGCTTTTTGACTTATAATCTTCAGATGGATGATGGAATTTAGGTGTAGGCACTTACAAGTATGTGTGCTATTGATTATCAACATCTGTTTTTGTCTTAGCTAATATGGTGCTTCTAAAATAAATTGTACTTTGTTACCATAAGTATCTGACAATTCTCTGTATGGCTGCTCTAGAGGACAATGGGTTGTGATTATCAGCTTGAAGATGTTAGTGGTAAAACTGACAATTTCCTGACTTCAGTCAGGATACCAACTTGAACTGTACTTTAAATTGGAGCAGCTGGTGTCAAAACCAATAAATAAATGTATTTGAAAAACAGCCCCCAAACCAGTAGATGTATGCTGTCATCTATCATGCACAATGACTGCAATAAGGAACTGACTGGAGCTCGATGCTTAGAATAAGTGTGATGCTCTGTGATCCTGTACGTCACAGCAAACACTTGGGCACATGGGCTGTTATGTTTCCTAACTTTGGGGAAGTATATGTGAGTACTGTACCCTTAACAGAAGAGAGGCTTTAGGATTTGAAATACTGCCAGCTGTTCAGTGTTAGCTTGAGGGAAATTCTTAGTGGAAAAACAGCTTTAAGCACTTATCTTTGATTGTGGTAACTTACAGATATCAGTTAGCCTATATATCATTGCTTCTCTCTCTTTCAATTCATTAATTCATAAAATAGCTTTTGTCTTTATGTTACCAAGTGTCCTGGCACATTTCAAATTCTGACCAAACCCAGAAACTTGCATTTTGTGAGTATTTTTCACAAGTGTTTTCGTTCTTAATATGACCCACAGTGTGTGACCTCATGCAGCACTGGTCAGAAATCAAGCTTGAATATATCTCTTATATAGGATGAGAGCAAATTGAAAATGAAAATATTATTGGAAATTGAAAGTTAGGATTTTCAATGTTTTTCGCTCATTTAACTCACGTTTAACTCAAGTCACGTAGTTGGAAAGGATGATGAAACAGGTCTTCTTGTTTAGGTTTTTAATGGCCTATAGACTGTTGCTCATGAAAATTTTGATATTATATGTCTTTGCTTTGTCTTGTATGTGATCACTCAATGGAAGTCTGTGATCCCTATTGTCCTATTTCGAGTTTTGGATGATGACAAAAATTTTGATTTGGGTGCTCTAATTATGCTGCTGTTTTGTTCTGGTGACAAAGTAGAAGCAGATGTTCTGCTAAATTTGTTATGTTAAATTTATCTTTTCCCTCTCAGTTTAAGCTTTGCTATAAGCCTGCTCTTCAAGTGGCTCTAGCAGCTAACTCTTCTGTAGCCAGTATTTGATTAATATGATGGTCATGCCCACTTACCCTTCTATTTGAATGTATGCACTTACATTATACATGAAAATCTAACTGGCATTGATCATAGTAGCAGAAAAATGGCTTCTGATGTCTTTCTGAATGGCTGTTGTAGAATGTTTTCTTCAGAGAAAGCTTGCTGAAATTTGGTTTGTAAAACCATTTTTTTTTTTTCCCATGTAGAACTCAAAGTGAAAGTGAAACTAGTGCCAGAAGAAGCTAAGGGAGTTTCTTCTCCCTGTTACTGGGCACTTGACACTCTCAACCCTTTGATTAAATGTTATTTTTATCTCTCTTTGTTGATTTCTGGAGTTACCAAAGTGTCACCAAGATTGAAACTGAGAACTATAGTTTTTATCACAACTTCCTGTACCAAAATATGAATTAATTTCTTTATCAGAACAGGCATTTCTTGCTTGTTCTGCAACAGATTTTGAGGATTTGTGGAAAGCTCTGTTGCTGTGATAGTAAAAAGATAGATAAAGATGACATAAGTAGGCTTCAGTTGTAGATAATGAAATTTTAAATTTGACTTTATCTTCTGAACTGATTGTATTTACTTTTTCTTCATTAATTATGTGGTTTTGGTATTGCAAACAGTTGTGCTAGTGTTTTAGAGTACCTCACTCCTGTTTCTCTGTCCTGCTAGAAAGTATTCCATCAGCTTGGGAGATTGCATGGATCTTGGAATGTAGGTGAGAAACGAGGGGAAATACCAGTATTTTGTTAGAAGATGCCATACCTTAAGCTTATTCGACCAAGACCTGTGATGAAGAAAACTCTGTCATGGGAGAAGATTTCCCTCCCCCCCCCCACTTCTAAACATGGCCGGTTTTTTTTTTTTTTTTTTTTTTTTTTTTTGGGGACCTGAGGCACATCTTTATAACATGGCTTTTCCCTTTTCCTGCTGTGAGTTTGCAGTCCTCCTTTCTGAAACTGAAGGATTGCATGTGATTTATTTCATGGGAGTGTTTTATACTCACAAAAGATGAACAGATGTTTAGAAAACAAGGCTACTAGTCACTAGTTTTGTTACAGCTACACTGGTGATCAATTGTATGAATTTTACAGCATAGCTGTATAGGAATGGATGTTTCTGAGGTGTTTCAATCAAAAGTGCTGCCATTCTGGGTTTGAAACATAGGCTTAGATTTATTTTTCTAGCAGTGCAATCCTCAAAGATTATACTTCATGCACCGTTTTCAGGCATGTCAACATCTCTTACAAAATACAAAGATGAGCGTTATTTCATAGAGGTGGCACAAAGTATTACAATAAAATGGATTTATTTCATCTTAATTTATTTAAAATGTGCATAGGCAGAACTGGGGTAAAATCTGTGAGATGAAATATCGTGTTCACATGAATATATTGGAGGAAAAAAAATCAACACTATTCTAACTTTGAAAGGAAAAGAGGAACATGTGCTTGCTTTTACAGGCATTGATGGAAATAGTTCTAGTGATTCATTTCACAATGCTTGCATACAGGTTTAATTTTCTAATGTCCAAAAGTATATGTTCACTGTAGTCTGAGCTGTCCTGTGAACTCTGGGCATACTGTTGGGTAGCTATTGCAAGCCGGGACTTTGTTTCTGCTGATTTCAAGCAATACCTCATGATGTAGAGTACAGCCTTTGCTGATTGAGATTAAAGGTGGAACTTGCTTTTTAATGTCATTAATATTAGTGCTTTAAATACACTTTTGAGTAGAGAGGTGTACTGTTTCACTGGAAAGATGTATCTCTAGGCATTGAAAGGAAGTATGGCATGGTGCTGTCCCAAGATTTATGACTGCCTTATACTTTGTATCAAAAATAATGTTTAATCGCTGCTTCTTATACATGAGACTAGCAGTGATTTTTTTTTTTTCAGGTAACAGGTTTTGCTTTGGCTTTGCCACAGATGCAGTGAAAAGCTTCAGTGACCACAGAAGCAAATATATGCTGTTTACATATAACAGAGGTGAGTGCAGAGTTCGGCTTTGCTGTTGTCAGCCAGGAATTCTTGTTGAGGAATGTCATCAGCCTCTAGAGGGTTTATGGATCTAAAGTCACTTGAATTGGACTTGACTGCATTAAAGGGGCATTACATGACACAAACTGTAGCTGGTTTATCTACTTGCAGTGTTACAGCTTTCAAGTTTCCTTTGCAGCTTGTTACTTAAAGACTAGAGGTGTTGCGCTATGTCAGCTGATGTGTCAGTGTGTTAATAATAACAAAATAAGTACAGGATTAACAGAAAAAAATATCATTACTAGGGCTTTGGAAAACGTTGCCCGAATGTCAGGTTCCAGGGTATGATCATCCCAAAACTGATGAACTTAGGGCTTTTGCTATGTCTTCAGCCTTTCTTACTTTCACTCTGTTTCTGAGGACAGAGTTATTAGGGTCGCTGTGAGTAAATGCAAAACATTGTAGGTTTGAGCCTTGGGGGAAAAAGTGGAAGCTTCAGGAACCTATGACATAGAATGTTTTCAGTTGAGATCAATGAGTTTTTGCTCTGGTGTGTCTAAGGTGAGCAGGTAAGAAATTATGTGAGTGCAGAACGCCAAGGTACTAGAAGTGCTACAAATGAGAACAACACCAAAGATGAGGAGACGATTTGTGCTGCATTGAGAGCCCATTCACCGAGTATCTCTAGCCTGAAGGCTGCCAGGCAAGGTATGAATTTAAATATGCAGCACCTGAAGAATGTAAAAAATAATCTTAAAAATGTCACCTGCAAATACTGTAAATGCATACTGCAGTGTCCTAAATAATGACTGGTGGCACCAGGATATGATTACCTTGCTTTCATTTGAGCTAGGTACACACAGTTCAGAAACTTACTGAGTTTACTAGGGTTACTTGTTTTGGTAATGTTTGTTTTATGAAAATCTCATGGGATTAAGATGGGCTAAATACACATTCTCTAGATTGTCTCTAACTTTCTAACACATAGACTAGCTGTTATTTGGGCAGCAATGGAGTGTCGAGTTGTTCAGAGGAGGACTTACACTAGAAGGGTGCTTGCAATACTTTGGAAGTATTGTCTGAGTTTTCTGTACGCTGCCTGGAGATGGTGAGACACTTCAGTGCCCACGTTATGTATAATTTCTAGCACGCAGGACATTTGGTTTGCATTTGCTAGCATTGAATTAGATGGTAAAAAGGCTTAAGAGACCTTGCTGCCCTGGGTACAGGATGTTATGTAGGATTGGGTAGCTGGGACTAACGCTGTCATGGAATGGCTGCTCAGATATTCCCTTAAGAGTAGTTTTTCTATGCTAACAGTACATCTGGAGATAAGTTGAAATGTAACTACAAATTCTTCTCATATTGTACGGGAGAAATCTGAAGTGGCCAGAAAGTTTAAAGCCTCTGCTGTACATGACTTGATCTTTTCTTGGTTTTGTGGAGGGTTGTGAGGTGAGGTTATAGCAAGCTAAATTGGTAGCTAAGCCAGAAAAGATGTGTTTTATCAATTGCATGCTAACATGTGAGCAGGGAAATATTAGGAAATACTAGGCAATAGTATTAGATAGTACAAGACCACACAGGATTTCTTGTCATGTGCCTTTGATCTTGGTGATTCCTCGAGAGGAATATCTCCTTTGGGCCAGATAAACTGGTAGTCCTGGAAAGGTGCAAATGCCTGTTGCTGCTAAATCTAGTAATTTGCTGCATGAGAGCAAATGAATAGATTATTATGTCCTCTATACATGAATAAATCTTTGAGGGGATAGTACAGATGATTGTTTTTAACCTGTTAGTGTCTGAAAGTGTTTCAGAATAAGCCTCAGGTTGTCTCTCTTCTTCCTTTTGTATTTTTATGCCCCAAAGCCTCAAGCATTCTCAAAAGAGAAACCAGTATACTGGTTTTCATTGAATTTTTTATTTGAAATTTTAATGTAAACACACAGCTGGTATAATAACATTGTTACTAATGCAGTTAATAAATTAGTTCAACCTACTTATAAGATAAAAAAAAAAATGTTTTAGAATAGGCGTTGGAGCCTTTGGTTTTTTGATATTAACAACTGGAGCTGCTAACTTTACTGGTTAAAAGTTATAGTGCAGAAGCAAAGTGAGCTCTGATTTGCTTCCATTTTAATCTAGGGTGAAATACAAAACTCATAGCTGGCTCTGAACTGCTATTGGCAAAACTTCTATTAGTGTCAGGTATTGTGTTTTCCTATTGTTCTCTGACACTCACTGGGCCATAGGGACACGGATGTAATGCATTAAAGAGTGGAAAAAGTGTAGAACTGCAAAGAGATGTTGGCTGCATAATGCACAAATTCTTCTCTGATGTGCCTTTTGCACCCCATTTGGTGGTAGCAACTAGGGAAAAATAGTTAATTTCCCAAGAGAAGGCATACTATACATGTTTAGTGACTAAAAAATTAAATAGGAAAAGCAAAATAACGCAGTGCTACCAATTTTATGTTGCGGTCTTAACTGAACTTGGCATTATGCTTTGTATAGCACAATGTCCAGAACAGATGTCATCAAAAATCCCTTTTCCTTGGTACTGTAAATATCTACTAAAAAAAAAAAATTACATGGTTTTTATATGTCAAACAAATATATATATATATATATTTAATTGAAATACTGACTATCAAAAAGTCTATGTAAATACTATGTTCTGTCTTGGCCTAATTTTTTCAAATCTGTTCCAATACTAGTTATGTTGGTGGGGGACAGAATTCAAATGTTTTCTGTCTCATGCCAGGTCTGGAAGCAAAAAGTATATTTATGACCCTCAGAGGTGGGCCATGAAGATGACTGGGGGGCTGGAGCACCTCTCTTCTAAGGAAAGGTTTGAGGGAGCTGGGCTTGTTCAGCCTGGAGAAGAGAAGGCTGTGGGGAGACCTCATTGCAGCCTTCCAGTATTGAAAGGGAGATTATAAACAGGAGGAAGACTGACTTTTTCCACAGGCAGATAATGATAGGACAAGAGAGAATGGCTTTAAACTAAAGGAGGGGAGATTTAGGTTAGATGTTAGGATGAAATTCTTTAATCAGAAGGTGGTAAGGCACTGGCACAGGCTGCCCAGAGAGCTGTGGATGCCCCATCCCTGGAGGCATTCAAGGCCAGGCTGGATGATAGGCCTGGGCAGCCTCATCTGGTGTGTGGCAACCCTGTCCACAGCAGGGGATTGGAGCTAGACGATTTTTAAGGTCCCTTCCAACTTAAACTCTTTTATGATTCTATGTTTGCATGAGAATGGAGATAAATGTACGTAAAAGCCATAAACGCTTCATGCCAGCAGTACTGTAGACAGCATATTAAAAATCAGACCGAGACTCTTGGAAACTGCATTCTGTAGTTCATTTATGTGCAGTACTTTCAAATGTGATGGCAAGATCTGCTGAAACGCTCTTCTGGATTTTGGGTTAATTTTATAGGTTTCTTTATCATTTGTTCTTTGTTAAAAAATATTGCTGACGTCTGTGGTTTGCTTTTCCGTCTTACAAAAGGGACTTTGTTTCATCATCTCTGAACAATGATTAAATAACGTTAGATGTTGCAAAGGGAAAGAGAGTGGGGTTTTTTTTTTTTTTTTTTTTTTTCCCTCCATCTATAGCATACAAGCTTCAGGGCTACTCTACATTGTCAGCTTGTCAGTCTTTAGACTCTAAGATTTTTTTGCAGCAGAATTTGTCTTTTGTTAGTGTTCACAAAGCATTTCTCATTCAGTGAGTGAGTGTTACCATAATTAAATTACACACAAACAGTGAAACTCAAAGTGGAAGCTTTAATCAAAGGTGCATTTTGCCTTCTAGTAAGGCTGTTCAGTCTCCTAATTCAGCCTCATCTCCAGCTGACTTCCCTGTGTTTCTTCAGCTGCTTCCAAAACCTAATCCAGTATTCCCCACTGACTTCTTCCTGTTCTTGAATCATGGTAACTCTTCCCAGACATTTCAACCAGCTGTTCTGTAGCCCTATTCCTAAGGGCTGAGAGAGCACCTGATGTCCTTTTGCTTCCATTCCTTTGTCATCCTTGAGCATGGCATTGTGATTCAGTTTCTGTGTACTTGGCCTGTGATGTCAGGAAAAATGAAAAAGCAATAATAAGAAACCTTTTTAAGAAGAGCTGGCATCTGCGTAGCTATTACAGACATGAGTATTTCAGCAAAAATGATATAAAGAAAGTGGGGACTTGGCGGGGGGGTAATGTCCTTGTTTTGTGATCCTGCTGTACAAAATAATTGTTCTTTTTCGTTGACTTGTTTTACTTAAAATCTAATCTTCATTTAACATATTTTGTTTGACCAAGCATTTGTATATCATGAATAAAGCCATAAAACTAATTTCTTTTGTGTTTTCTTATGTATGTTAAGGTGAAATTTGTCTCTTGTTTTCTGTGCTGCCATGTTCACAGTAACTTAATTTTAAAAACACGACTGTTAAAATAAGTGGTGTTTTTCTTGGATCATGTTATCCAGTGACAGAGGCTGTAAAAGAACAACAAAAAATCATGAAAACACTGTGAAATTAATATATTTGAGACACTTGTCAATAGTGAGCATTTCATTGTTTATGGATGAGTTAACATTTTGCTAGCTAATTACAGTCTCACTTTGCTATTTTGCTTTCCACATTTTGATCTTGATTTTTATACAGAATTTACTTCTGTAAATCCATGTTAAAGTCAGTGAGATGTCTACCAGCACTTTTATTTTGATATTTATTTTGAATATTTAGCTTTTTTATGATCTAGTGGCTATGTCCTTTCTGGAGCGAGCTTTCCTTTTGCTCCTTTGAGTTCTTGCTATTTAAAGACTGTAGTGATCAACTTTTTACTGTTCTTACAGTTATTGTTTATCTACCAGTTTGTTTTCTGCTTGCAAAGCCATTTACATGTTCGAGGCTGGGATACACTGTATACTTCTTCAGCCGCGCTTCAGCCTTTGCTGCTAACAATTTTATGTACATAGCGTAAATAGAGTTTCCTTTGAATGAACACGTTGATATCTGAAGACATACTCTTGGAATATTAAGAGTGATTATTAGCTTGTTTTTACCAGAGAATTGCCCCACCCTCCATCAGCAGCAATCCCAACTTGGCATGAATCTTTGCATTGTAAGAACAATATTTTTAGTGTGTACAAGTTATTGTCCTTCAGCATCAAATAGTATCTTACCTTAAACTCTTTACCAGAACAAATACACGTAAGCAAATCTTACCTGGTTTAAAGTTTAGTTCCTATTTGTACCTTTTACATTAACCCAGGTTATTTATTATAACTTTGCAGCAAAGACTCAACGCCTACCTAATTTTTGTAGAATTCTTTCCAAGACTACATGATAATGGAACAGCTTGTAGTGGTGAGTGACCTTCTCCAGCAGTAATTTCTTCCCTTGGGCATTGAAATTGATTTTCTTCATCTTGGCATGTGAAGAGTCAAAGTGTGCCCCTTGCCCTGAGTCTCCCATGAGCATATGGTGACATCTGAAGCAAATCATGTGAATGCTGCAGCTTACAGGACTTCAGTGTGGCGGCATCACGAAAAGGAGAATGTTTTTAGGCAGTTTCCCTCTGTGCCAAGATATCATTTAGTTCAGAAACACTGTTTCCTATGGGTTATGTTCTGACAGATTGTTTTAGGAGTGTTTGAAGATATGAGTAATAGGGGCATTCATTTTACCTATGAAGGTCAAAGGCAGCATGTGCCACCAGGGAGAAAGCACCATGTGGGATCTCTGACCACTACAGAGCTACAAAATTCTTGCTGGTGTGTGTGTGTGTATCTATCTATCTACCTGATCTTTAACACTGGGCTAAATACACTGACTTTGGTTGGATACATCTTTATGATGCCATTACATTCAGTATGTTTGAAATCCATGAGTGGTTGCCTGCTGTATGTAGCCTGACAATGGCAAGACTCCAGGCAGGAATCTTCATCCATTCAAAACATTTCTTCAGTATGTGGGGTTCTAGAGCATATCTGGTCAAAACTAGATGCATGCCTGGGAAGTTTTCATGCTTAGAAATTTACTTCTGATTATAGGTATATAGCGTTTGGTATCTTTGAACTTTTGATATACCATGTCAAGAAAATCAAACAGTTCAATAAAATAATCACTTATGTTTGTAGTTGTCAAAACTGCTGAGAATCTATTGAATCAGATAAAATATTATAACAGCCAACATGTCTTGTTGAAGCTTCATTTTGTTTGCTTTTGCGTATATGAAAGGTGAAGGGAGAGGATAGCAAAAGACTGATACTTTAGAAAGTGATAAATGAAAGTATTTTTCCTTCATTTAGTGGATTGTTTTTTCAAGTGATTTTGATATGTTAGCTTAGACAATTTTGACAGAAACAACTGCTACAGAAACCTACAAAGAGAATAACACGAGAACTGAAATAATTGTTAGTATTATGTAGCTCAATTGTTGTGCCTGAAACTGCCAGGTAGATGCTTCAGTCTTTGTCCTCGTTTTACTGGGTTTATCCCATCATGGAACCATCACTGGTAGGCTAATCAAGCTGAAGCCTAGTATGGAGGTCTCTAAATAAGCAGAAATAAGAAAAACAACGAGCAAAATGGTGTTCTGAGAGTGTTTTTGAGTGGGAGAATGAATTAGGTTGTTGAAGCAGGTAAAGTCAAAAAAAAGATTCAGGATACTGCCTCTTTTAGGACAGCTTGCAGAAAGAAGCCTTGCTAGAAGGAAACACATCGAGTCCGCAGGAGGAGCACAGTCAAATCTGCATGTTTGCAACTTTTCTTCCTTCCTTTCCGCTTTATTGCGTCACTTTCTCTGACTGATCTTGTCTTTCATCAGTTGAGTAAATCCTTTTCCCTTAGGTAGAGAAAATCGAGTAACAAACTTCTGAACATGTGAATATGTGCAACAGATACTTGAGTACTTCAGTTGTGCTTGTTTATTTGTAGAGTTAAGACGATGTTGTATCAGCCATATGTCCAACCAAAGTAAATAGCATCTTGAACTTGCCTGTTCAATGTTCAGTCCTATGAATCTGGAATAATTCATAGGATTTACTTGAACAAAACTGTTGAATGCCAAATATGAATACCTGAATTGACTCTGTACAGTAGCATTATGAAAAAATATATGGATAGTTATTCGCCTTTAATATTCATTGCAACTAAGAATATAAGGTGAACAATGATTGATTGTGCATGCCTAAGGTGTTTTTTGTTCTAGTTTAAAGTATTATGCACTATTATATATTATGCACTAAAAGGACTTGTACTGTTTTTCTGCTGTGAATGGCACAAGCACAGCTGACCTGGTGAGGCTTGAACGCAGGAGTTTCCAGGAGGGACTCGAAAACTTGATGTGTTTGCAGTAGGAACTACCCTTGGCCTGGAATGTATATGAAGTGGAGGCCAGGAGCAGCTGTGAGATTCACCTTGTTGCATGCAGTGAGCTTGGGCCTGGGGCACTGGTACCCTAGCTAATCAAAGCCCTTTGTCCTGGCTAGGCATTCTGCCAGCATCAGTGCGCATGTGTGTACATGTGTGTCTGAGCATAACTCTGGGCCACATGCTCTCCTCTGCTTTGGTTCTTTGCTCTCAGCAGAACCAAATTAAATGAAGCCAGTGTCTGAAAAATTACTTCTTGGGTAGCAAAATGACTGTGGATTGGGCAACTGATAAGTAATACTGTACAACTCTCTTTAAAGTATATGCATAACTGTTAGAAAAATTCATATACAATAAGAAGCAAGCATTTGCTTTAATTCTAACCAGAAAAACTGAGAATGTTAAAAGTGAATGGTTGGTCTGTACAGCACAAGAATAAACGTGTATTGGAGAAATGTGTGATCCCATTTGATCTCAGTATTGATCAGAATACAATTGTTCAGCCAATATCCCAAAAACATTGAGAAGGAAAACAAAGTGAGGAAAAGACAAACTATATTCTTCAGCAATAAAACAGTGAAATAAACAAATGTTACATTGAAGTAAGAAAGGCATACTAATGTACAGAGTTAATTGTTAGGCAAAATTCCTGTTAATGGGCAGTTAATTAAAAAGGAGTATGATAGAAGGGACATGGAAAACTAAATGGGTGAATAACCTGTGTGTATTAGGTTTCATGATAAACGAATCTAAACAGCAGTCATTAAATATAATTTTAACAAGATCTCAAGAACAATGGTATAAGCAATTGAAGAGGCAACAACCCATAGTGGGGCTGTAGCATGTTCTTTTCTTCAGTGATCATGATAGCATGCTAATTATAATTGTCAGTAACAGCATCCTGTGGTGAGCAGAAGAGTTTCACTGTCATCTTTACATGAATGTATTGTGAAAGGGACGACACAGACAACTCTATAAAGAGAAGGGGAGGAAAGGAAAGAGGAAAAAGTGCTCAGGTAGCAAAAGAACTTTAGATAAGAGAATTTCAGGTAAATGAATCAATAGTAATAAAAGTAAGAGCCTTCTCTTCAAAAGGGACAGAAATGATATTGAAAACAACATCTCTGCTTCCTTTTGACAGTTCACAAAATTTAAAATAGAATTTTAAATACCTTTCACACTTGAATATGAAACTTCATTCAGTCAAGACTATTACGTAGCTACAAAGGAGAAGCTCTGAGAAAGGATGCTTTGCATTTTTATCTGGCAGTTAGAGCTCACGCTCTTCCTCCCTTCACTTCTGTATTATCATGTACCCTTTCTGCTCCTTATTTGTATTCACCTACTTTCTAATTAGCATCCCATAAAGTCACACACTTAGAGTTTATTTAACCTCAACTCATGACACTGGTTATTATCCCTCGTATCAGGGAGGATGATCATTAGAGGACCTGTTACAGAGTGTACCTTATTACTTGTACATGGCAGATATCAATTACAAGAAAGGTCTAATGGGGCTGTAGTCATTATAAGTCTACAAAATCAAGTTTTAGTGAAGGTTTCTCTCTATTCCACAGAGGGTCATGTGAAATAAGGTTTCTGTCGTGCTTCTTTTCTGAATGTCTTTAAATAAGAAAATTGTTTGCTGCAATCTTTTAATTTTGAAGAATATCTTCTGATCTTTAAGGTAGGAAGGAAAGAGATTTGATATAAAAGCAAATTCTAAACATCCGTCACCTATTCTGTGAATTAATAGATACTATCATTGATTGTAATGTGGTGAGCAAGTAATAAGAGACATAAATGCAAAATCAAGGTAACAATTTGAGCGCAGTAGAAATTAAGAAATTGGGCATTAGATTATTGTCAGTGGCCCAAACTCAATTCTTTTTAGATTTGAAAATGTGGGCACCAGTGTTATTTGGTAACATTCTTCAATTTCATGCATAGTTTTTAAAGTTTATTTTGATGAGCAATACTAAAAAAAATTCATATATATGCGTGCTGCATTATTTACAGGGTTTGCTTTTTATTGAACCTGTTAACCCAGACTCTGCTAAAGATGAAGACCACTATAATACCATCTTTCAAAGGATATGGTTTCTGTACTACCTATGAAGATGTTACAAAATCTGTCGTCAATGATAGAAAGCATATTTAGGGAAAATAGATCGTTGGCAAGCAAATCTAATCAATTGTACCATATATTTCAAAAAGTGATGTAGAATGTCCAAAACTTCATGGGTTTTCTTGAAAATTGTGTTATACCTACGTTGTCAGGGCTCAAAGCATGCTGTATGAATTCGAAAAAAGAATTATTTCAAAAAGGATTTAACGTAAGCTTGTTCTATGTACATAGTGAATGAGACACTGGCATTCCGAGTTCTGACACATAGAAACCTTCAATGAATTTCAGAAAGAATGAGTATAAAACAGGAGTAAAAAGAAACATTTTTCACCCCACGTATACTTAGCAGTATGGGAACCCTTAGCCAGAAGTCATGTGAGACTACTGTTTTGGTACCCTGGATGCCAACATCTAGGATTATAACCATGAATTTCAAGGGAATGGTTTGGGATCATGCTTCTGTATAAGACAATGAAATATTTAGCAAATAGGTTTTACTGGTATGATACCACTGTGACTTGCTAGAAACTTTTCTAATCATTAAATCAATTGCAAAGGCAAGTGTCAGAGACTTTAAGACTAGACTGACCAATGAGGTCAGTTATCACCTTTATTTTACCTCTATTACCACCCTTATTTTTACTGCTGAGAGACGCTTTTTCACATTCTCTCTTCTTTTGATTCTTCTTTATCAAACTCAGGACAAGCTGATCTTTTTGTAAATGGATGAAAGGGAATTATAATGGAGAGAACCCTGCAGAAAGGACCTGAAGCTAAACCAAAATGTTGAGCTTTGCTTATTTGCTCTCTCTTTTTTTTCCTTTTTCTTCCACTAAATATTCTTAGTGAGAAGAAACAGTATCCACTAGAAATAGACATCCTTTTAGCTGAAGAAGGGCTAATAAAGGAAGCCTTTCTGAAGGATCCTATGCTGCTAGTTAGGCAATTTAAAATGTCAATATGAATAAATGAAAGGTTGCATGTCATCCTTTCACCTCAAATTTACAGGACGTAAGGTGTAAATTTCACCTAGTTTTTTAAAAGCAGAGATTTTTTGGTTTTGTTAATTAAAAAGGAAGTGTATGTCAATGTCTCTGTGAAATAGTGAAAACAAGTGAAAAGGTTTATGAAAATTATGAAAGATTCGAAGCTGTTTGAACTTAGGGGAAACTTGTGAAGAAAGTTTGGATGGTGATGCAAAAATGTTTTCCTGGTGTAGTGAACAAAATTCAACGGCTTTATGAATCCTGCTAGGCTTGTATATTGATGGAGATCTTGTCCAGTTTCCTCAATCTCACCTTTGTACCTCAAATTTGAAATTAAAATAGTATTTTGTATATTACATCTAACTGCATATATATATATTTTAACATCATTAACATCTTTTTTTTGATTGTTTAATTTGCTTAATTAATTTGCTGAAATGTCACAAGACTAGTTAACTGAAGCAATTTAAAAAATATTCCAAGTTGAAAAGTTATGACGTAGAAGTGGCTTTCCACAGCATTATTTAAGAGATTGCACGTATGAAGCAGAGAGGGGAACAATATATTACTCCCTTCCCCCCAAGCCCACTCCTCCCCCAAAAAAAACCAACTTGAAAAACAACAACAAAAACCCCAACCAAATTATCATTTTNCCCCACACTGAAATCTTTTATCACAGCAAATGTGCAATTTTATCTTTTAAACTATTTCCCTAAGAGTAACATTTTTCTAAATGTACTAACCTAACCTCACAGAAATGGCCTCACAAGTTGCTTTCTTTGTGCAAAAATGTTGTCTCTATTTAAATGACAGTAACCAATAATTGTATATCTGTAAACACTGTCAACAGAGAACTTAAATAGTATCTTTGGAGTAGGCTGAAATTAGTTTTCATTACAACCTATTTGTAAATCATTTGAACCAAATATCTCAAGCTGAAAATGTAAATGCATTTTTCTTTTTACCGTAGAGATGAGGTCAGCAAAGTCTGCAACAAATATGATTAGTTGGATGGAGGTGACATGATTTACTTAAATCAGGCAATTTCCCCATTAAAGCATTGAAGCCTCAACTCATAAAGAGACTGCTTAGCAGATGAACTATAATGTCTTCTAGCATTTGTTATATTAGGTGATTTGAAAGAAAAGAACAATTATAAGAATGAATGTATTTCTATGTTGAGTGGAAAAAATCCTGTTTTTACATCAAGAAGTGGCTAATTTTCATGGATAAAGTAGAGTTCCTTCATAAAAGCTTCTGTATAAATATTGCACAATTAACTATATAAAGATATATTTAGGTTTATATTGCCAGAACTAACGATGCAGGGAGGAATCACTGAGGTGGTTACTTTCTTACATCCTTCTCCCTCCCTCTTTCAAATTCAGGTCTTTTTTCTTTCCCTTTCCTCCCCCCCAGTAGGAAAAGCGTAGATGCTGCGAACTTCAGTACAGTGTGTGGGTTCCCCCGCCCTCAATTAGCAAGGGTTATTAAACTGGCTAAATCTCAAACTGCTGTGATAGCTTCCTTCCAGCATTATGAGCTAAGGCAGAGTCCACACAATAAAACCTGATTGATTAGCGAAGAATGAAGTTACAGTAACTGCTGTCTGATGTCGTATTTTCTATGTGCTTCGTGGACTGAAAGCGGCTGAAACAAGAAGATTCAGGGTTAAATCTAGAAGCTTCTCTGAGCACTGTTAGAGCATGTGTTTGGCTCTGAGAAGTTTATGCAGTGGTGCCTTTAGTGGGTTGTATTGCTGTTGTGGTCCAAGCAGCTGTTTGTTCCTAAGCATTTACTGTTGGAATCTTCAGCGCTGCAGACTTTGGTCTGATCTCGTAAGATGGTTGGATGTTGGGGTGTGCGAAGCGAGATGAGATTTATAAAGACAAGTTAACCTTTTAATTAGAATAGCTAATAGTTTGCTTGCTTCAGAGTGTTATTTTTTTCCTGATCATTCTCATTTTCCACCTTTACAGAAAGATCTACTTTTCAATATGCCATCTATTCAAACAAACAAAAAATATGTTTTAATAACTTAGGAAAGTAGATAATGACTTTTTAATAAAAACTCATAAGAAATTCAAGATGCGAAGTGTTTGTGGTTTGCATCACTATTTTACAAATTGCTGAGCATTTTCTTCTGCTGAAAGAACAAAAAAAAATTCTTTTCTCAAAGAAGACTGAGGTTGCAAAATTCTCAAAGATTAGAAATTCTGGTATCCTGAAGTGCTGTAAGAGCTGAGCATGTTCAGCCTTTAGCACAAAGCATAAGAAATACTTAGAAAAATCTTGACTATAATGTAATTTTAAGGATTACTTTTGAGCTTTATTTGGATGATATTATCTTGCAGTAGAGAGAGGTGAAAAAAGATGAAAATCACAAGTTGCTTAAAGTTTGCTTCACTTTCCATGTCAATGCAATGTCTCATTCAGAGGGGCCATGAAAATACTCATTTGTTGCATGGAGCTGGGCCTTGGCCTTAGTCCATGCTGTCTGTGGCTGGAGCGTAGTGTAACCTTCGTGTGTATTTTCAGTGGGAGAAGGAGCAGGTTGCCCCAGAAGAGCAGAAAGTGCAGATACTGCAGAAACAGTTGAACATTTGAGAAAAGGACAAAGTTTTACATCATCTGCAAAGAGGCCACAGTGCATTGCTTAAAAATCCAGCACATGACCCAAATAGATGTTTTATGCAAGAACATTTCTTCCAAAATAGGTGGCTCTGAGCACCTCTTCCAGGAAGAGCATTGTTGATCTCAGTCTAGCATCTCCTCTCTGATACCGCATCATATTGCAACTAAGGAATATTTACAGACCTATTGCAGATTTTAATTTGCTTTTCAAAATAGTGAAAGGAATCTAGTAATTTTATGATCTATAGTTCTGTTGCTCCAGATCAAGCCAATTTTTTAGCTCTCAGTGGAAAGGAAAATAACTGGTTAATGCTGACAAATGGTGAAGGTCTCTCGCTATTATAGCACTACGTGTTGTAAGACCTCGGTACTCAAAATAATTCAAAATAACCTTTTAAATTAAATGGGCACTAAATTCAAAATTTAAATATTTGACTGTCCCTGGAAGTGACAGTATATAAAAACAGTTGAGAGTAACTTTTTAATGTCAGTTATAAAACCATAAAGCTGGAGAAGGAATAAATACAATGAAAACACTGATTAATCCCTCTGCGTTGCAGTGCCACTTCATACTGTTGTAATGTAGACCCTTTCCTCCAATATTACTCAAGAAATACAAACAAGAAGCATTTATTATCTCCAAAGTAGTGTATGCTATAGAGTGCTGAATAAGGAAGTGAGGTATTGCAGCTGTTATCTTCTGAACTAACTGCTACTGCGTGTTGCATGACCAGCCCTGGCAGGGTTTTTGTTCCCATGAATGAATAGGCTATAAATCTGTCGCAGCTGACACTAGCAGCACTGCTGGAGAGTGTAAAGGGAAAATTTGCAGAGGAATCTTGTGGTCTTTGCTTGCCTGGAAAATGAGTTCAATAAAATGGAGGTGATCAGTGCTTATTTATAGGCCAAGCTGATACATCCAGCATTGGCTGTCAGAGTTTAACTTAGTGTTTCCTCATTTATGCTCACTCTGTAAAGCAAAACATGGCACTGTAAAAAGCTTATATAATGCTGTTATACTGTGCTAGTCGCTATTGTCGAAAATAGATAAAGCAAAATAAAGGGAGGAAAAGATAAAAGCACAGATAAAACGTACAGGAAGGAAATGGAAGAGGCTGGCAGATGCTAGGCCCTCTGAGAAGGGATGTGGAGCTGCCCGGAGTCATTCTGCTTGAACCCTGGGCTGAAGGTGCTTGGCAATCACTACTATATCATAACAGTAGAAGCATTTCAAGGATTTTTCTTTGATATGCAGAGTTCCTGCTAACGGTAACCTGAAGGTATGCTGGAAGTGTGTGTGTGTATTTTGTTTGCAAAGGGCTCATATTTGAATTTGTGTTATGCAGGAAGGTGTTTAAGACAGATCCTAAATCAAAGTAACTGAAGATAAATTTTTAGGATGCTTTTTTTTTTTTTTTTTTTTTTTTTTTTTTTTTTAAATGCTGCTTTTAAGTAGGTATTAACAGAGCAAAGCATTTTTTCACTTCTGTTTTTGTTGCTTGGTGACATTCTGTGAACAAACCAATTGTGGGTTGCTTGGGGCCTTTGAAAACTACAGCAGCAGGAAGAGTAGAGAGTTGTTAAGTAGGGAGAACACTGCAGTGCCAGTTTTTCCCTTAAGTGGTGTTTAAAAAACACCCACCACCACCACCACAGATCTTGCTCAAAGCAGATGCACTGCACAGGTGCCTCCACCTGGGCTCCTGCTAACTGGTAAATCTTCACTTGAAAATAATTCATGTAAATCTTTTAAGAGCTCACATGGTGTAAAGTGTGAGTGGCTCCACCTCGAAAATTCACGGAAAGCGATTCTCTGGAGCAAGGAAGTGCAGCTGTGGGTTTGGAGCCAGTTGTGATGCTCTGATGTGAACTCATGTACAAATAAGCTAAAAAACTAGATTCATTGGAGAATTGAAGTTAAAGACAATTTTTCCTCTCTCTCCTAATCATTTATCAATTTGCTTTAAGCTTATTGCCTATAGTTACAATTTATACTGTTTTCAAAAGTAAGTGAAGTAAACTTACATGTTCCTATTTCTGTCCTTGTGATGGTACACCGCAAACCTGTAGTCTGCTTTACTTCTGCCTTCTTCAGTAGAAGTGACCTCTGCCTGATAGCAGGGGAGATTCAGAATAACTCCTCTGAGAAAGGGAACTAACACTAATGGTGGGAGATACCTTGTTTTTGAATGAATTTGTAAAAGATGAGTACAAGAGCCTAAGAGACCGTTGTGTTAGAGCCTTTGGTCAGCTGTATTTCTGCAAGAAGTTCTGTTGTAAATGTAGTTGGAGGTCAGGTATGTAAGAACAGTAAATACAATTCTCCCTCTGTCAGTGGAATTTGCTGTGAAATGAGAGGCAGGAGAGGACTGGAATTCTTAATCCCTATTTTCTTTAAAGATTTTCTCAGTGTGTGCAGTGAATTAAATACTTTAAAAAACAAAACAAAAAATTAGTAATATGTTGTTTTAGTCTTGCAGATCCTCTTTCACTGTAAGTCTCCAAGTTGTAGAATTTAAATATCTTGCCTTGCATTTCTTTATGGAAGACAAAATATTTTCTAATTTTTCTCTTTTCTAGCACTCTGAAATGTATTTCAATATCTCAATTGATGCAAACTTATCAGAAGAGTACAATTGCCTCTTGTTCTGAAATTGTTTCTTGTAGTAGTAATAAAACATTCTGAAGATATTTTAGGCTATTTAAGCACATGGAAAGGCTTTGAAGGGAATTTTAAATAAGAATGCCAAATTAAGTGATAACACTCATTACTGGACTGGTTCACATATCATTCAGAGCCCCTCTGGGGACAATGTTTGAGTTATCCATTAAAAAAAAAAAAAAAAAAAAAAAGTACTTATTGTGACCTATTCCATTTCCAGGCTCTGTATTCCCTGATTCAGCAAATGGTCCTGTGAATTTTCTTGGTAAACACAAACAAGCAAAATCAACTCCCTGCCCCCCAATAACCCCACGAAACAAAAATAGCCACCCCAAACCCAACAAACCCAAGAATCTGAAACACAGTTGGGTGCTTTGTTATATCTTTGTAATTCCAAGAAAATCTGGAATGCACAAGTTGTTTCTGAAAAGGTCTTTCATATGTAACTAAAACATTAAAAATTCCTTCTTTCTCTAACAGTAGCTATAGCCGTATAATCACATTTTTATCTTACTGTTCAGGAATTAGTGCTTGTATTTTGTTAGCAAGGACCCTGTTTTTCTTCTTTTTTGAAGATTTAATAGCAAGATATGAAATGTTTGCAAAATAATTGTTGGTTCGTTAAAGCAAATGTTTTCCTTTTCATTAAATTAATAGAGCTTAGGTTTTAGTGTCTGTTTTCTCTGAATCATGTGTCTGGATTATCTTTTATTCCATCACACAGTTCTTAACGATAGTGGATATATTCCCTAAAAAGAAGTGTTGTCTGTAAAGAGTATTGTGCCCATATTCTGCAGCAAGACCAGAAGGAAGCCACAGTGGATTGGGAGCACTAACCCAGATTCAAAAAACACACTAGCAGGTACTGAACATCTGAAGTATGCGTTTCTTTCTAGCTTCTGCTTTTTTCAGGGGTTGAAACAAGTTGCTGTAGTGAAGGTCCTTCAGCAGGAGATCAATGTGTGTAAGTTTGGAGTGCGCTTCTTGTGTGTGTTTGTATTAGTAAAAGTGGGAGTGAGATACTTTCAAAAACAAACATAAAGTTGTCTCAAATGGAGAATTTTCTTTACTCTTAAACAAGCAGTTGCACATCTTCACTATTTTCTTAGAACGTTCTTGTACTGTTTACAAGTGCCACATTAAAAATATGAATAAAACTAATTGGATCCAGGATGTTGCAAGTGTAACATCTGGAATAAAAAGAATCAGCATGTCAGCTGTTCTGTAAAGCCTAAGAAGCAAGGAGGAAAGAGACTTACACAATTTGTGTTACAGTGGAGAAGTGTGGCGATTATTCGTCACACAAGAGCAGTGCTCTTTAATTACCTACAGCTACAACTTCTTAAATACAATAAATCAGACAAAAAACATGGTAGGTGATAATGACAGGCACTTGCTGATGCAGCCTGAAGTAATAAGTGTTGTACAATGTGCCAGCTGCCTTTCTTAAACATGCATGTCTGTGAATGAAGGAGGATTAAAGGAGAAGAAAGACCCCTGATAAGAGACAAGTGTAAAACCTCAGGATATACCTCACTGAAAAATTTAGCCGTGTATATATTGACTGGGAGAAGTGAAGGGAAGGTGATCAAAGAAGTAAAAAAGATATTTGAATTAAAATAATATTTAAAACTTGTGTCTTATTTCACATCTATGACTTAAAACAGTTCAGTTTTAAGTATATTTAAAGCTGTTGTGGTGAGTACTAAATGGAGGGGCATATACACAACAATGCATATGTCTGAATGTATGTGCAAGCATACATCTGTCAGTTGTGAGCCAAAGTACAGATTTTTGTGTGGGCATTGTAGGGCATGTAGGATTCAAGTGGTTGTAGTCACAGTGCTTGGTTTAAAATCCTGGTAATCCATGAGTGCAGCGCTGTGTGACTACATTAACACTTCACAATAAAGGATGGCAAGTGGGCAGATTTGCATGCAAATTAAATTTTCAACAATATTTCTGCATGCAACTTCCATTACAGTTGGGCAACTTTGCACAATTGAAACTGATGACTAAGAAAAGCATTTATAATTTAGAAAATTACAACAGCAGTGGCTGTAATCACCCAGGTTAGCTGCTAAAGTGCCTCTAGGGGGTTGATTAGAAGGAGGAGAACCTTTAAGAGGCTCATGAGGGAGGATCAAGCACTAGGAATTGAAACAGAGTAAGAAGAGCTGTTACAGACTGGACTTGGAAAAAATCCAAAATGAATCTATGTAATATGGGTGACTTCTAATCAGTGGGATGAGATTTGATCAATCAAACACAATTAAGAGATGTTAATAGTAGGTCACAAATATCAGTATCAAGGTCCTGTTTTTTTGAACTGTATGTACAAGACTTCATTAAATGCCAAAAAAAAAAAAAAAAAAAGTGATTGGTGACATGAAGAATGCGAAAAAGAGGAAATCATTTAGTGTGCGTTGTCCTGAGAAGAACAGAGCACTCATGATCCCCATGTGAACCTCTCAACATGTGTCCACATCATTTCAACATATGTAAAAGACTTGGTTTGTATTTACATCATCACAATTGGGTTTGTGAAAGATACATGTGGAAGTGGAGCACGTGGAGATGAATCATACTGTTTCAAAACTCAGAATGCACTGTTTTCTCCTGACACGTGGGTCAGCCTAGGAATGTGCAAGTGAAACACCTCATTCATTTTTCTTAGATGTAATTTTGGTGCTCAGTCTTTCATGCTTATTGTTTGGTAACTTACAAGTGCTTTTTCATTGTGGTAGTGTGTTTTCTTTTGTCTTTCATTATGAAAAGTTAATAAGGATATTATTTCCTGACATTCATAAGTTGTTCATCTCTTGTTCCAAAACAGATCCTTATAAGTGTTTGAAAAATATTTCCCAGATTGCTTGTTATCAATTTACTTTAAATTCAGAATTGGCTCATTAGTAGAGTATTGAAGATCATTAAAATAATGACTGAAAGTGTGGCAAGGTGATAATAAAGTTAGCATCTCTCCATAAGCAGGTTTTTTTTGGAGGGGTGCATGTGGAGGTTGTAGGCATACGATGATCAGTGATAAATGACAGGAGTGAATGAGAAACTTCTAAACATTGTATGGAGTTGTAAATTGTTCATGCTGCATAGAGAGGGGTAGTTGGAAGTGTGTTTGCTAATGGAGGCCATACAGGCCTCTTAACTTTTTAAATATTAGCTTCTTTCACATATTTGAAGCTAGGTTTCATTTTATGGAATCCCAGTTACGAAAATTAAGTAATGTTTTGTCTGAAATTGAGAATACCTCTTGATTTATTCTTAACCATAGCTGACGAATGTTGAGTATTAACCTGACTTTTCTTTTACTTATGCTGAGAAGGTAGATCATAAGGATACAAAATCTATTCACGAATTTGGAAAACCCTGCTGAACCTTTCTTTTCATAGCAGCTGTGAAACAGCGGTCACCTCCACTGGTGCAGATTGTTACCAGGGCAGCATGCAGGCTCTTGTTACCGCTGGTGAAAATGCTTAGCTAAGTAGTCACTCTGGCTTCAGAATAGAAAACTCAATAGAAAAGCTGGTCATGTATCACTACAGTAAGGTTTACTATGGCTTGGATAGAATTATGAGGAAAAGTAAATGGAGATGTTTTCAGAAGAATGGAAAAATGTCATGGTAAGACTTGCAGCAGCTCTTGCATACAGGAGCTTGGAAAACAATTGAAATTTCTGGTAGAGCTCTCCAAGGCCTTGATGAACTTGTACAGATGCTTCATCCAATGTGACTATTGCAGTGCTTCTGTAAGTATCTTGCTTCTGTTTTGTATGTTAGTACATCATGACCACAAAACCCATCTAACATTTTTTTTCTCTACAGCTCTGTACCCCGTTCTCTTTGTTTTTCAGTTTTTTCAGTTGCTGGCACAACTGTACCTGTCCCATATCTCTGCTCTTAATATAACAAAAGTACAGAGGCAAGTAATCTGAGCTAGGCAAATCATGGAGAGTGCTTTTTTTTTTTTTCTTTTTTCCTTTTTTTTTTTTACCTTAGCTAAGGGCTGTTGAGAGCAGCTGCTCCTTCTTTCAGCTGTAGTTTAGGGTTGATGTTTGAATTCCATTCCTAAGATTGAATGTATAATATCAGAGCAGTGTGTATATTTTAATAAACTGCCAAGTCTACTTTAGTAGGCAGTTAGCCACACCCTGCCATCTTTGTCCCTTACCCCAAACTGTCAAATTAATATCATACTACATACATGTATATTCATAATGGTACCATGCAGTTTTACAAATGAGAGTTGTGCTTCAGATGTTGTCATAACCAGTCACATTCATCTCAAAATATATACACAAAGTTCTAAATATATGTCCTATGACACTGGTACTATTTTTGAACCAATGTTATTAGTGTTTTCCCAGATAGGTACTGTGCATGGACACAAGGAATGTGTGTATAATTTTTATGCACTGCTTTTGGACATATTTATGTTAATGGCCAATAAGATACTGCTCTCTTAATAGGTACTGGGGCTGTGTAGCTCCGAGGCCTGTGAGGGTGTCTGTGCTCCTGTTGGTATTGCACTGGTGAAGAAGGAGGTGCTGATCCAGAGCATACCGCTGAGTTATGAGGAAGCAACTGGTAAGAAGTGACGTAAAACCTATGCAGTCACAAATGAAAAGGTCTTTTTATGTGATCAGGCTACAAGGTTGCAGTAGGATCTATAGGGTATATGTCAAACTGCCGTCCCTTGGGACTGAGATGTTGACAGTAAGAAAAACAACTTGAAAGAAATTCTAAAGTAAGACTTAAGAAAATAAAGCCTATTTCTCATTCATAGATAATCTTGCTTTTTCAAGAAACCATTATTAATGTTGGTGCTAACTAATTTACCACTTCCCCTTGCAGATGTTGAGATGTTGGACTGTTGACAAGTTAACATTAATATAGTTATTTGTGAACTGCATATGATAATGTAATTTGCCAAGGCACACCTTTTGCTTTTAATTATTCATGCAAATAATACTAAGAAATATTGCAATATTGGTTATGTAAGTTCAGTGCAAATACTGCTTATATGAAATTCAGAGTAAGACTTTTATTGCCCATTCAGATGAGAATTGATTGTCAGGTTTTATGTATCCTAAACGGTAGCCAAGAGGAAAACATCAACGCTTGCTGAAAAGCTGGAACATTGATCAATTCAAATGCCATATTTTAATCTGCCATGAATATTTTTGATTCTCTAAAAGCTCTCTTGATATAAAGAGACAAGCAAAACAAAAGGTGTCTATGCTTCTTAGTTTGATTACACATGTAAATAAATCCTTGTGAAATTAACGATACTTTAAATTAAATGGGTATGAAACAAATTTTAACTCTTGCTTAGTTATTGTGAGTTCTTCCATGTCAGTCGTAACTGACAAGATAGCACCATGTGATATTTTAGTGGTGTAGCCATTGTATTGGTACTACTAATGAAACATCAAAAAAAAAAAAAAAGACTTATTAAGCATATGTATTACAATGCAGATTGTAAAGAATTTATCCTTGATTTTCATCCTAAAGCAAAGGAGGAAGTGTCTGTGTGTCCCTGATTTGTTGCTGTGTTTGATAAACAAGGCAGTAATAAAATAAATCTGTCCATCACACTCTTCCTATTTAAAGAAGGTAATACTTTACAGAGCTTTTATTTGAGTCTTGTTTGCTGTACCATCTTGTATTTCCCTTCTGCAGTGCAGTCTGGGCCTCTCTGTGCACAAAGTTCAAGTGTTAGGAACAGGTGGGAAGGTCTTCAAATGGAGCTTAAGCTGTCATTTGACATCAGAGAAGAGAAAAGAACACTTGCCATGAATGAACACAAATTCCCTAAGCCTCATCGTCCCAGCCTACATTCCACCCAACACTATGTCAGCATGCAGCGTTAACTTTTATGGCCTTGAAGCAGTCATTCTCTGGTCGTAGTTCCAAATATGTTCCCTTTGTTAGCTGAGATCATATCCTCCTTCCTCACATGTAAGCAAGGCTTTGCAGTAATAGATGGTTCCTTCTGGAAGTTTGCCAGGCAACACAAATCTCTACGGAGGCTTAAAATGTCCTCCTATTAAAAAATGTCCAATTTAATGGTTGTACTTAGGTGTTTGAGGCCACACAGTGTTTGCAACAACTGTGATGGGTCTATTATGATAATGGAAGAAAGCTACGTTATGAAATAAATGCATTTTAGGTTTTCTGTGGCAACATAATGTAAGGATCATTCTGTGTGTTGGTGCTAAAGAATCAAAAACAGTTTAGTAAGTGGATGTGAACGCTGTTTCTTGTCATGCAGTTAATGGATCTACTGTTGTATTTGTGTTCTTTCCAGCTCTGCTGCTTTACGTCAATGAAAAATTATGTTTTTCCTTCAATGCCACAACACTAGTCATCTTTATATTCGATGTATTCCCCTTCAAATCTTTCAGTATAAAATGTCTACCATTTTACTGGTTTTGAGTCATTTACCTGGTTCTTGATAATAGAAAAGGGTCATCTTTCTGGATTATTGATATTGCATTTATTAAGTACAGTTTACTACAGTCATGTTGACGCGAGAACAAGTGCACTTTTTTTTGTATGTAGAGCAGGCTGGAAACATGGCTGTATGCTGGTTTTCCTTTGGTTAAGGCAACAATAAAATCTTTTACCTTTACAGATACAGCATATCTTCTCTAAGCCTTCCTCCCTCTCCCTGAAGCTGTTGCTTGTGATTGGCTGGGCGGATTTAAGTAACAGTGAAAATCTTTATGAAAAGCAGTTACAGTGCATGAATTCTTCAGATTTAAAGAGGTCAAATTGATTTTTGTGTGTGTGTGTGTGTGTGACAGAATTTGCTCCTGGGGTGAGACTTTGAAGTAAAATTTCAAAGCATTGACTAGGGGTGCTGCTCTGCAGCTCCTTATCGACTTTGTTCAGAGATCAGGAGCTAAAACTGTGTGCTGCACTTTGAAAATTTACCCCTAAGTATTGAGTTTTACCTCAGAATAATTTTTTCCCAATAATTTAATAAACCCTTGAGAATATGGTTTATAATGGAAATGCTGACATACTTAAATTTAATGCTAATCATTGAAAATTACTAAGATCTTTAAACGAAACTTGGGCAAAACCTGCAACTCATGAGTCTCCTCATGTAGTTAATTAATAGGAAACATCTCAGAAATACGTAATATTCAGAACACTGTGTTAGTGGCCACATCAGTAGTGTTATCAGATTTTGTTTTATTCCTTTATAATTGATATTATCCTCCTCTGCTTAGGAGAGTACTCTGAACACCTTGCTGTTTCCTGAACTGTGTTGTGGAATTGAGGTTGTCAAGCATAGAAGCTGATGGTGAGGAATGCTGTTACACAGTAACAGTGTGACAAATTCTTTAAAATAAAATTGCTGTTGTGTTCTTATTTTTTTGAGCATGACCTTAGAAAAGAGCAGTCTGGAAGTCATTTTGACAGCATCCAGAGCAATGATTTTGAGTCCAGGCTTGTTTGCTCTGCTGCTCTGTCTGTTTCTTGGTGGCTCCTTCATACTTCTCCCTCATTTCTCTGTAGTAAAGTTACTGCAGGAGATGTCTAAGAAATGTTTTTGAAACGAGAGAGATGGGACAGGGAGGAGTGTAGGAATCATTGGTCTTGAAGATGAAAGATGAGTTGGGCTGATGTTTGGGAGATGGACCTTAATTTCTGAGTCCTGCAAAAAAGATATTCTTGCATATTGTAGTTGCTCTGAATGGTTGTATTTTGTTGTACTACCTAAGAAGGAAATCTGATAGATATAATTGTTAGCTATAAATCCAGTCATAGCTACTCTGCTTTCTCATCACATGTCCTCCACTGTGCTGTTTGTACAGGAGCCAATGAAGACAAAATGATGGTAACCTATATTTAAGATTTTGCATTGTGAGTTGATGTTCTCAAATCTTAGTCATTTAAATCAAAATACATCAAAGTACATCAAATAGCATCTCCTCAAGAGAGCATTTTAAAGAGTAATTTGAAGGAGAACAGTGTGGTGGATTTGTGGACCTTTCCAAAGCTTTTGAAAGGCAATGAGGGAAAAAGGAGAGAGAGAATTTTGAAAACAGAACAACTAAATGTGTGTATTTTGCTTTAAAAAAAAACCCTCTTTCCTAAATACTAATATTTAATATTTTTAGTCACAATGGAACTCATGAATGTCACAACCAATTTATACAATTTTCTGTAAAAAAAACACAAACAAAAACCATGCATCTGGACTGACAAGCCGTATGCCAAGATTCAGCCAGATGCAATTTGAAATGTCCAAGACATTAAACATGCCCTGAAATGGAGCTTTTAATGAAAGTGCCATCTCAGTCTCAGCTATAGTGAATGCCAACGTAGCACAGTGCAAGGAATTTATCATGCTAGATTAGTGTAACCTACTTGCAGTTGAGATCTAGAAGTAAATACGCTGGAAGTGTGCAGAAGTTAATGTTTGGGAAGTGTTTTTTCCATCATGTCTCCTATCTTGTCTGCATACTTTGTTTATAGCAATGCTCTTCTGATAACTACATAAATTTTAACAAACTTTAAAAATAAATAAATAAAGAGGGGAAAAAATGTGTGTGCTGTGTGCTCAGTATGCATTGTTTTGTTTCTTTCATTAATTCTTGCTGGCATTTGGGATGCTCAGATGAACAATAGCAGTAGCCTGTAAAGATCAATACCAGATTGCTGATAGTGCCTATCTATTCAAAGAGTAGATTATTTGATAAATGGTTTGGTCCATATGTTTTGACATTTGTTAGCTGTATAGCCCAGACCAACGGGTAGAACTGTGGTTCTATCATAAAAAGCAGGAGCGGCAAATAGAATGATTCCTTTTTTTGTACAAAACCTGTATATTGCGGTTTCAAAGCGGCAAGTAACAGATTCCAAGTGAGAAAAACAGGAACTTCAAGTTTTTCCTATATAGTTCATATATATTTTTCTTAAGTTTGTAATTGTATGTAATTTGTATTTTATGGTTTTGTAGTTGACAGGATTCAGGTCTCATAACACTGTAATTCTAGTTTCATGCTTTTATCTTAGTCTCTCTATTACAGCAGATCAATTAGAACCCTAAGGGAACTCACTCCTACCTTCCCCAAAAGCTTATCCTCTTCCAAAAAAAAAAAAAAAA
>WBMW01003727.1:695223-751513 GCA_013396635.1 Penelope pileata
AAAAAAAAAAAAAGGATGCTTAATGGTATGCTGTGACAAGAATATCCAGAGCAGACTCAAAGGTTAATGAAATGTTGGGCAAGCATCTGGAAATTTACATGAGCTCAGATTTCAATTTGTAGCACTTAGGTCAAAATTCTGAATTACTTCTGAAAAATGTGTGCTTACCCCTTCTTTTTTCTCAGATGACTTTTGCTTTTAATATATGCTTACATTAGTCTGAAGTTATAAAGTTCTGCAAATTGTGCACACTTAAAAAAAAATAAAAGGCATTTTGTCACTTATTAGTGGTAGCAATGAAAAGTAGTAGAATTTGAGTAATTTGTAGTAAAGGTATAATTTAAAAATTACTAGTAACTTTATAAGCAAAATGAAGTAACAAGACTAGCCAGTTCCTCATTGCTGGATTAAGAGACTAAAAATCATGATTTCAAAAGTGACTTGTAGTCCTTGTACAAGGAGGCCTCATATAGGTGAAAGGTAGTACTGTAATAGAAATGACAGGAAAAATGCAGTGAAAAATTGTACCTGACATGCTTAAACTTCAAAATACATTCTAGACCCTTATAAGCAAACAAGAAAACGTAGGTACTCAGATATGGGGTCTGTGACTGGATTTCCGGCTAGGTTAGAATAAGCTGCATTTAACAGAAATGAATTTTAAGGAAACCAGGGAATAGGGTTAGAATTCCTGGAACAGCAGCACCTTTACTTTTCTTTCTTTTAACCCAAGATGGTGATAACAAGAAACCTGGTATGACAATGTGGAGGAATTAGGGTCTGACAGTTTTCGCCCATACAGACAGGGAGGAACATGAAAGAGGCTGAGCTGGAGGATGTGTTTCTGGTTAGCATAGTTAAATACTACCCTGTGTATCTTGTCAACTTCCTACTTGCTTTGAACACTTAGAGGTAACTTAATATGGAATGGTGGAAAACGTGTGCCTGAGCAGGGAGCTTGGTCACACACTGAAGAGTGTGTAGATACTATTTACTGCTTGAGGAATGGTGTTAAGCAATCTGGTAGCAGGAGGCGATCTTTTTCCTTTATTTCCTGTCATTATTTAAGTAACTGGGAGTGAGTAGATGCAAGATCTCTGAACTACTGCTCTCAGAATTATCTTCAAATAGTCGTTTTCTTGTTTTCCTCATTTATATATGGAACAGGTGCATTAACATATTAATGATCAGATGTTATGTTTAGCTTTGCATTTTAAGAATTGTTAGTAGTGTAGGAAAGGATGATTTGACAGGCTTAATTCAACACTGGGCAACAAATAAAGCTTATAATGAAATTAACATAAATCATTAGCATTAATCATTCAGTATTATTGATAGCCATATAAAGAAATGTATCACAGCCCTCGAAGTAAAGAAGAGAAGAGCAATGTTTCTTGCCAGCTGTCCTGACGAGCTATGAGCACATATGGTAGTGGTACTGGCTTTCCTTTCTAATTTTCCTCCTCTGCTTGAGCTGTCAGAAGCCCCTCTCTCTCCTTTTCTTTCTCCACAGACTGCAGAGATAGCTTCTATGCCTTTTTCTTTTTTCTTTTTTACCTTCCAAAATGCCAGCTTTTTGGAACGGATCAGACTCTATCAACATCTATGACTGCCACTAGCCATGTGACCAATACAAGCAAACCAGGTAGATGACAATTAATGTGCAGTCTACATTCATCATTTTCAATTTGGTAACCTTCACTTCTGCATTTACTTTTGTGTCTGAAATGTAGTATCTCTTAAAATAGCATTTGGAAGTTATGTACTTGGAAGTGCGTGTATTTGAAATTTGATATGAAAACAATTGAATAAATGCAGGTGTGTTTCATAGTCTTTTTTTTGAGGTTAAAATAATTGATAATGTTTGTGCTGCAAGCTTTTGAGTTAGTCATCTTTACTAACCTGATGTAAGCTCAGTGAAATGCAAGAATATGGATATACTAAGTAGCAGGATACTACTTATAGATCCATAAGGCCAGAATCTCAGATGCTTGCTCTAATCAGAGACACTGCATACTTTCTTCCTAGCATTGGCATGCTTTCAAGTGTTAGACAAATATCCAGGATCAGCAGCGCTCAGACTTGGTGCTGTGAGAACATGAGCAGAGTCAGTGCACTGGGGAGGTGTTGCAGAGTTGGAATCTTTGCATGGCAGTGATAAAACTTGTCTTTTTTACTATTGTTTCATATCTTCACTGTGCTCCTTTTAATTTCTTTGTATTGTCGGAACAACTGAAATCATTCTACCTCTCACGAGGGTATCTCAATTTTCATAGTTAAGGGGAAATATAAAATGGCTTCAAATTAAGGAAACAATGCAAATGCAAGCACTTCTTGCATTTCTTGGTAGTTTTTTTACAGTTGGCTCTTTGTATTTTCCTTTGAAAAGTCTAAAGACATGGAAAACAAGGCTTTTCCCATTCCTAATTCAAGATCGTGCAAAATATAAAGGATATGGTTAGGGCATTGTCTGAGTATTGCACATCAGTACAGTACTTCCAGCTCTCCTTAAAGGTTTTTTTTATTTTTTTTTTATTTTTTTTTGTTTTTTTTTCTTAGCTAAAAGGATCTGATATACTTAAATGTGGGTTACTATATTTAAGTTACTGGACTTTCTGTTGAATAATTAAATATCTATTTTCAAAGAACAAGACTTCTGCCTTCTCCTGCTATACAATATTATTTGTTTTCAAGTTAGTTACGTGTAGAAGAGCATAAAGAAAACAGAGGTGATTGAAGGAGACATGCATAAACATAGGAAAAAATGCCATGCTTCATCACTCTTGGGCAATCTTGTGTTCACCTCTTAAATTTGCATGGGACCTTAATCTCCAATATAGAAATACATACCATTCCCTTATGCTCAAAGTCAGTGTTGCAAGGGAGCATAATAGCCAGGACTGGTATCCTATACCAAAGCGAATAGATCCCTTAATTTCATGGTTTAAAAAATACTTGAGTTGACCTCAGTATAATTCCTATATTTTAGTCATTTAGGTGTCATGGCTCAGTAATCATTCATTAACTATAGTGCTTTTCAAATGAAGAACTGAGATGAAAATTTTTCTTAATGATGACAAGTGATGTAATTTAGTTTTATTCGTATATTATAGTGGTGCCCGCTAGCGCCACTATAGTTAAGGGTCTGTCAGTGGTTCCATTATAAACCCCTATTTTCAGAGGGTTTATAACTCAAAAATTGATTTTAGACTTAAAAGTGCCACCCAAGGTCTAAGTCCTGGAGGTTGTTTTTATATACAAATTGGCATTTTGGGGAGGAGAGGAGGAAAGGTTAATGGTTTCTCAGTGGTAGGAACAAGATTGAGCGTTTTCTGTTTTAGATTTGTATTTGCACTTCTACCATGCTGGGGAAAAAAAAAAAAGTCTGCTTGGGAAATCCCATGACATTTGAACAGAGGTTGAGCTCTCTTTGGGAGTATAGTCATTTAGGAAAGCAGGCTTGGGGATGAAGCCAGGCCTTCTCTTTCCCTGCGCAAGGCAAGAAAGTTGAGGCAGGTACGCCACTTGTGCCATACAGAATCTGCAACCAAACTGGTGCTATGTATTATTGTAAAGAAAGCCTTAAAAGGAGGTTAAGGTACTTATTAGGTCTTAAGTGGAACCTGTGAAATTGATACTAGAATAGTAAATACAGAAGTTGCTTAATAAAAGCTTGTGGGATGAAAAGAGAATGAGTTGGGTGCTAGCTGAGACAAAATGAAAATTGCTTGTTACTTCCATCTTACCAATGGAAGAGAAATAGAAGTCCCAGCAAGGAAACCCTTGTGACTCCTGCTGCACAGAGGCAGACAGGTGAGAGGAGGAAAGGCCTCTGTTCTGCCAAGAGTTCTCTGAAAAGGGGCAGCTACACATAGCAAGAGAAGCCCAGGCCAGGTGCTGATCAGCTGTGACTTGTTTGTTCTAATGAGTGTTAAATAAGTGTCACTGAGCATGGAAGGCAGCTCCTAGGCCACTGGCATTGGCTCTATAGTGTGCTTAGTTTAGATAGATGTCATGGCATTTTGACTGAATAAAATTATGAACCTTTAAAATGTTTTGGTTATTAACGAAATAGTGCCTTATCATATAAAGCTTCTTTTTATAACTGTGCTTTTTTTACTGCATTTTCAATTAGCCTAATTATTTATTTTTTAAAAATATGTCCTTCATGAAGTGACTATTCCAAAGGCTGAGATCTGTCTTGCCTTTCCTTTAGGTTATTTATGCTACACTCAGACAGATTTGCAAAGCTATGAAAGTTGTGTAACAGATGTATTTTTAGATATTTTTTGCTAAGAACAGTTGTGCATTCTAGAATAAAACTGATTTTGCCTGAGAGTTAGTATTAGTCTGTAACTAACCAGCAATCCAAGGAAACTACCTGACAATCCTTTTTTCAATCTTTTTTTTTTTTTTTTTTCAATTAAACAGTAGTCATTATTTTCTCCCAGGACAATGCATGCTTTGAGAAAGTTCTTAAAGTGCTTAATGTTGCAGACAGATTCTAGCTTTGTTTTGCGTAGAGGATAGGCAAGGCTAATGCTCTCTGTGCCCTACCTATAGTGTGGTCTCCAAGCAGAGGTATAACGTGCCATTATAGTCACTGAGAGCATACAAATGCATAAAAAGTGTTAGGAGTGGTATTGGCAGTCATGGAAATTGCATATTTAGACTTAGCTTATCATTAAATTGCAAAAGTTTTTATCATTGTGTATGTATTCTGGAAATAAACAACTCAGTGAACACGCGTGCTCTGGACCTTTCCTAATTATCCAACTGAATCAGGAATTTAAGATTCAGTTAATAAAGATGTCCAAATATTCAGATAGCTGCTACCTGCTTCTACACATGGGTAACACCAAAAAACATGTGCTTTTCAGTGGCAAAATCACTGGAGAAGAAACTCTTTTTTTATTTTTCTTAAGGTTTAAAACCTCCAGGGCAGTTAGAAAACCATGTTTTTCATTGAACTGTGTCTTTTTGAAATTCACAAGCTTGACATGTCATTGGCATGACGTGTCTCAGTCCGTTACACCGAAATGCCACATTACACTGTGTGACGTGACAGGCTGACAAAAAGGGACATGACGCACCAGCCCAATGGGATGTCAAGCCAGCGCTGTTCACTAAGAAACAAAAAAAGAAAAAAAAAAAAAAAAGAAGGCAGCAAGGGAAAGCAGGGAAGCACGCTCCATGCTGATATCCAGGAGTGCTGGATTTTATGCTTTCTAAAAGGTTTTATTGGTTCAGTCAGGCCTCCCTCTTGTATTTGATGATAAAGGATGCAAATATATGTTTCTTTCTTGTATGTTTTATCCTGTGGGATCACACACTCTTGAGTTCCTCCAGAATACTTGGAAAACCTTTGTAGAAATCCTATATACTTGCAGCACTTGTGACATGGCAATGGGAGGTACAGAAGTGCGTTGTCTGACGTTTGGGATTGCTACACGCGTAAACAAGAATCGTTCAAAGATCACTGTGGTAACATGACATGCTGTAAGTCACAGTTCAAAAATTTATGAAGGTTTTAGAAATTTTTTTAGTTGCGTTAGGCTTCTGGAACATAGCATCAAGTCTATCCAAGGCAGGACAAAGGGGAAGGCAAGAAAGCTTAGAAGAAATAAGATCATTAGTAGACAAGTTTTTCTTCAGAAGAAAGCTTTCCCTCAATATTTGTTTCCTTTAAGCAGCAGCAGAAGTATTTCAATAATCTCTAAAGAGTTTAAGAACAATATACTTAATTACTATGAGTAATTTCAGAGCTAATTAATGTGATAAATCTCCATAGTGGAGTATTCTTAGCTACTGATCAGCATAAAATGAAATAGATTAAAGTCAGTGCAGATGCATCTTCTAGTTAATTTTACATTTGGTGTGGAATGGTGAAAATAAGCATAAAGACATATGTATGCATTTTTAGTTTGGGATTTGGATATTCTGAGATCATTCTGCATCATTTGTACATGCTTTTAGCGCAGCCACTTACATGGATTGGCATGGATTTTTTAATAGGTTTTAATAAAAGTTGGCTATAAGTTTAAATAGACAAATTAAATTTAGTATTATTAACATCCTGTCATGATTATTCTTCGATTAAAAATAATCATTCATTCATGGATACAGAAGTGCAATAAATTGCTGCATGCATTTTTGTTAATTCTTTGCATTTAGTACATTGTAAAAAATTTTATATAGAGATAACAATAATCTAAAATGAAATTTCTTCCTTCTGGGCTGATATCTTGCTTGCTAAACATGTGGAATAAATTTTGACTGTGAAGGCATAAATCAGCTAAAATACACATTGATAACGCTGGTAAGATGTGGCCTTAAGCGTGACTCTGAACAGTGTGTCTACTTCCTGGTGGCAACCAATATTTTCCTACTTTCTCTCGTCAATATGCTTGAAACTGAAGAAAGAAATTAGAGGTCCATCAATTCTCCTTTGCGGAAACATTTCCCACCATTTTGCAGATAGACATTCCTGGACTATAATTCAGCTCATCCTGCAGCAAGTCTTCTTCTTGGTCCACTAATTAGCTCTTGGGCTTTGTTAGCTAGATCTTTGTTGCATTTATGGAGAAATAAAAATCATATATATGAAAAATTTGAAGTATGAAACTGTAATATGTCAACTAATATGTGATTTCTGCACAGAGACGTGTAACTAGATAGTGAGGAAATGTGAACCAGAGAGTAAAGTAGAAAAGGACTGGGTAACCTGTGCTACCTAAATAATTTAACTTGTTGCTTCCCTACAAGGTGGTTTAGGTTTTGTAGCTGGGCTTCCTCTAGCTAAACCACCAAGTACCACCAAACAGAAGCCATGAGCTCAGGTAGATTCCTTTTCTGCAGGTACTTCGATGAGGCTATGGAGACTTGCCTACACAGTCTGCTGTTGTTGAAACCTACTGCTCTAGAGGTCCCAAAGTTGAGATGAAGGGATCAGTTCAAAGATATTAATCTTTTTTTTAAAAAAACTTCGTGCATGCAGGTTAGTGTCTGTTTAGTAGTGCACCTACACTACACATTCAGTTGAAATGTGAGAACAAGTCACAGGCATTTTCTAAACAGAGGTTGTTACTCTGCCGTTGTGGTATTCCCAAAGCTGGACTTCAAACATGTGACTGTTTTTCTCCAGATCCAGCTCTGCCATTCTCCATTCCCCAGCATAGCTCAGCCTCTGAGCATGCATAATGAAGCTATTAGTATTTTATGAATTTAACTCTTTTTCTCTTGGGGAAGGGAGGGCTTCCTGACTCTGTTAAGCAAAGCAGAATTCATATGAATCATATGACTGTATCACAGTACATCTACTTATGCCCTTGAACTTTATGATCTGCTGCAAAAGACATGAACATTTGTAAAGGTATGGAAAGGTTATATCTGGGATCAGCGCTCAATATGTCAAACATTAATTAAAGCTGAAGAAATGTAAGTTTATTATGGAAACAAAGAGAAACACAGAGCAGAGCGTGCTGCAAGCCAAGTCCTGAGATATTCAGGAATTCTGCTTTGGGAATCTTATCATCGACTCCTGAAACACTTTTGCTAAGTGATGGTTGTTGGTGATGATTGGTGATGATTGTTTCTATATTTTGAAATTTCTGATTGGAAAAATCCAGACTCCCTTTTCCTTTAAATTTAATGTTATATATTCCTGAGGTGTAAGAAGGATCTGAAACTATAAAGCTTAATGATACTCCTTTGAATTTTTAGCTCTAATGAATGATACTTCTTTCTTGGCTAATGACCTGGGTCAGTGGTAGAGCTGGCTTTGTGATTGCTAAATCAGTTAAAAATAGGTAGATTGACTTGACAGATTGCTGGTGATTTTTATTTTTTAAGCTGTGGCTCTGTTACTGCAGAATAAAATCTACCACAGCTGTTTTGGCAGGGGCTGGGCTGTTTTGAAGACTTTGATATTAGCCATATCTTTTTTGTTATCGCATTTTGATGTGTAAGTAATGCTAAGTTTTTGGAATATGACTTTTGAAAATAAAATTTTAACAATGTTTCCTGGAACTGAGTGATGATTTATTTTTTTCTTCTTCAGAGCCTTTAGCTTCCTTAGGTTTTATTTATGCAACGTTATGTATATCTTTGCTCCCGTAATTTGCAGAATTAAGTGGTAACAAACATGCTCTCTGTGCTGGACAGAGAAGCTTGGAATTTGCGTCCTTATCCATATAGCAGAGTGGATGTATGAACTAAGTGACTGCAAATTCTACTTTGAGTATATGCAAGAATAAGCACTTCAAAAGAGAATGGATGTTTTTTTAAATCTGTAGAGAAAGAATGTGCTTTGGGGAAAGTGTGGATTGCAAAGAAACCCAGCCAAAAATGTCACCGTTAGTGCAATAAGGTTGTTGCTCTGGAGGCAAACTCTGTGCCTGGGTCAGCAGTGCTTCCCCAGGCATGCTGCAGAGCCTGATACTTGGTGATGACAGCATTCAGTTGCATTTGGTCAGGCAGCACACTGGTGGGCCTTGAGAACAGAAGTGACAAACATCATAAATTACCTTGAAAGCAAAGTGCCATCATTTCTGCTACTTGCTTACATGTGTTTTCAAGCACAACTGTCCTAAATGCTGCTGGTTAATTATATTGCACTGATTATTCAGATGCAAGTATTCACAGAAAGGCTTGAATTCTGTGTGAATTCTGTTAACTCTGAATTTGCTACTGACTCACTGGCAGTGGATGCAGCTAAGGCAAGATTGTTGGACAGATAATTACACTTTGAAAGAATACAAGTTTTCATATTTTTCTGTTAGTTCTCCATTGGAGCAGATTGCAAAAAGCATTTCTGAGTAAATTGTGCCTGGGTCCTTTTAGCACATCCTCACCTGCTATGAGCTCTCTTTCTAGCTCAGGAAGTTAATCATTTGTCTCCTTAAAACACATTCTATGAAAGCAACATACAATATGCTAATAGAATTGTACCCATGGAATTGCTCTGTGTAAAGGAGAGGATTCCTTTGTTAGAATCCCCTCCTTTATTTGGCAGAGTTTTGTTCACAAGAAAAAACAAGTGAACATCAGTTCTGTCGTCTTCTCCAGTTTTCTAACCTCAAACATTGACAACTGAATTTCTCTTGAACTCGTGAACCACCTTACAAACTGTTGTCACCTGTAGTTAAGCAGGGGAGCAAACGTGAATTGTCATAAATCAAAATTTTCTTTCAGGAAAGTTCAGAGGCTGAACGTTACGGTCACTGCATGGACAGACTTGCTTGGAACTTCTGTTGACTATCATATCCCTGCATGTAGACTTGGGATTATGCTGCGTACTTGCGTACAAGTTTGATTAAAGGCTTGAAATATCTGGATGTTTTTTCAGACTTGAGCTTGTGGACTTGTGGTTGATGTGATGAATTTTCCTGCTCAAGTTCAGGGTTGTATTAGTTTTTCAAAGATGACAACTATTTTCTACACCTGGTGAGGAAGGATTGGTCTGTTTTTAAAGTTGGTTTGATGACAACTATAGAGAAGTGCCTACCTAAAACAAGTGATTGTGTGTCCAGATAGTTGATCTGTGACAAGTGAAAATGGGTGTATTTTAATTTCAGTTGCCTGAATCACATGCACATAAAAAGACAGGGTGAAATTCTTTGCATGATTTTTTTTTCTTTTCCTATTTTGTTTCTTCTGTGAACAGTGCCTAAAGGGTGTATTCCCTCTTGAATGCATACAACTCCCAAAGGAGATAATGTTGGATATTTTAATTTGAATGGCTGGTAAATTTATTAGTACATAGTAATGTTAGTGTGAGACATAGAGAAGGAATGCTATATAGCCCATGTGCATTAATGTTCTTATTCAAGCGACCGTGATTTTGATCTGTCATAATTAATGTAACAGATTTGTGAAAAATTGTGCATTTGTTAGTACATTTGTTTTAGAATTAAACATTTTTTAAAAGAATTTTGAAGCTAAAATGTGGTCCAGTAGCTACTACAAACCTTTGAGGCATCACCAAACAGAATATCGCATTCTTAGAGCATGAATTATTTTAGGAACAAATGATTTAAAGGAATCCAGGGTCTTTCCATAGGTATTTACCAATGGCAGAAGATAACTGAGAAATGGAATACAGTAAATTCACAGCAAAATGTACTTAAATGCTATCCTTACAGATGTCTTCTTTCTCTTAAAATGTACTCTTATTGTTTCATGTGACATTTATGATATCTTGTGGAATAATTAACAGTGCCGATGTGTAGGGAATATCCAAATTGCATGGTCCAGTTTGGTTGTGACATGGATGGTGGTGTAAGATGCTTAAAATACTTGCAAGGGAAATATTTTAAATGCAAACTGTTTAACATTTTAGGTATGTTGTTGACTGTGGCTTTTTCATAGCAAAAGGCAGTATTGGCCTTAAGGTAGCAGTAGTGGACCTGATCTTGATGTACATTAATTGTAGCCTCTGCTGTGGTGCTGTCTGCATGGGTAGCTCTGAGCTTTTCTGTCCAATGTAAAACTTCTTTTTTTGTTGTGCAAGTGTGGAAGGCAAAAAGCTGAGGCGATGACATTACTGTCACCTGCTTAAAACAGTATGAAGTTCTTCAAGAATCGGCATAATCTCCAGGGTTCACTGTTTTCCATGAAAGCGTTTATTTCAGTCAAAATGCTTCACGTTCTTCTCTACACAGACATTTCAAAAGAAGTTAAAAACATGCCATTTTACAGGGAACCCTTTCCTTTCTTTATAAATATACCTACTTTTAAGTAGATCGTGCTGCATTGTGGAATCAAATAGTACTTGTTATTAGGCACACATGATTCATGTGAGAGCTAAATAAACCTAGATGCTTCTAATAAAAGATGTAATTGAAATTGCTTTAGACTTGTGAACAAGTTCTACTTTTCACATTATTTTTAATCAGTTGTTTTAGCTAACATCTTCCTCAACAACTGATCTTTTAATACTTCTGAAATTAAAACCAAAATAAAGAATCCTCTTTTTTTTTCAGTTGTATGATTTGCCCTCTCAGAGCAAGGAGAGGCAATCTTGCCCATCTGCTTGTAAAAGCATGATGAATCTTTTGAATATGCGAATGTAAGATCTGTTGTTCAAGATGTCATGTTTTTCCCTCTGTTGTTAGCTAGGAGACAACATGGAATACCCTGATTTACCTGTGTAATCCCAGTGTGTCTCAGGTGCCAGGACTCGCTGTTGAGATCAGCATGTCTCCTGTCAGAAATGGTTGGAGTGAGACAGGGACGGCATGACCACTGGGCGCAAAAAGCTGCAGAGGTCAGGTTTCAAGGACAGCCAGCGTGGCAGTGATGTGGCAGTGACAACTTGTCAAGTGAGCAAATATAAAAAGCAGGGTTGGGAGGGAGGGAGAAAGAAAAAGTCTTGTCATTTCTGATGAAATATTCAGTGTAGCAGGTAGCAATGGGCTGAATGGATTACACTCATGAGTTTGTTTGGTGATTGTTGCTTTTTAAGAATGGCAGAGAGCTGTTGCTCACAGTGGAGAGCTGGTCAGTGGTTGTAAATATTTTGTTTACCAGCCTGGTGATGCTCCTTGAGAGACGTCCATCACTGAATGCCTATTTTAATTTTTTGAATACATTAAACATTGCACTCTTGGTTATAACAATAGTAACATCAGATTTAGGCTAGACACCTTTTAAAGTCATGAACTGCTGTTAAGTCACTGCTATGGATCCTTGAGTTGCTGTGGAGTGATGCATCTTAGAGAAATTTGGAAAGAAAACTATCATAATGATGCCAGTTCTGAATGATCATAAATAATCATAATTAACAACTCTGCTGTATAATTTTGTTGGTTTGTTTTCAGACACTTTTCATTTTATTTTGAATTATTTCATATTGTATTGAATTGAAACACTTCTGTTTGTAGTTCTGTGCATTCCATAGTATATGAGATAATAGCATACTTTATTTGTCCCTGAAACAGACCGCCGTAATATGGTGACTTTTATCTCCTGGCATATTTGCAGAATTCTTGATACCAATTTTCTTAATGGTAAGAGCATTCTACATGCACGTTATTCCTGAGATCAGTAATACTTTCACCAGCCTGCATAAGTGTACATGCACACTAATTCTGCATGTATATGCAGAATAAGTGTTAATTTAAGTTTGATTAGTGTAATCTCATTAAGAATAAATACCACAAGAAGTGTATCATGATTCCCAGTGAAGTCCTTGAATAGCTTGCTGTAATGTGAAGAAAAAGAATGCATTTGTCTGGTGAAAGAATGCCTGCATATTCTGCTATGTAGAATTTAGCAATCCTGCAATCAGCTATTTTTGGTTAATGTGCACTTTTATTCCTCAATTAGTAAACATGACCAAATTCTTTATCACAGATATATATGAAAAAAATGCTTTAAATATGTGTTCTGTGTTAGATTTCTTCAGGGTATACTTTTAACTCCCATCAATTACTTTTTAAGTTTAACTTTTCATTTCTTTTACATGAGAGAGCAGCTGTATATTGATAACTAGTGATGCTGAGGGGAGAAATACAAAGTTCACTTTACTATCCTACCCTGTTCTCTTTCTCTCTAAACCAATTTAATTATTTTTTAATTCATCTGCAGCTGCTCAGGTTGTATTTGTGGTAGTGGGGGGATAGGAGGAATGAAAACAGCCGAAATCCATAGTCAATAAGTCAGTATTTAAAAATGGATGAATATTACTTTTTAGCTTTACAAAAATAGGCTTAGTTGTTTGAGAACGTAGATGGAAGAAGAAAATTTCCTGAGGCAAAATGGTCTTGGAATGAAAAGAGAAAATAAGCTTAAGTGAATACAAAGCAAGGAAGATGCTTAATGATTCAATGTAGTTTTGTCTCCCTTAAAGAGCAATACAGATAGAGAGTAACCTTAAAAATGTAAATGTAAAAACAGACAGAAGAAAAAAGAAGTCAGTAGATAGAGTGAATGAGACTCGCTTGCACGGGGAGCTTGTCAGCTGGGATCTTCGCCACCTCAGGTCTGCTTCACTGCAGTGGTGCTTGAACTACACTCTTCGCCAAATCACTGCCTCTCTCTCTTGCTGTGGAGTTTTGGCAGTGAATTCTCAGAGTTACAAGCTGGCTTTCACGCTGCTGTGTGCTCTCGCTCCCTGCTGCTGCACACTGCAGGTGATAGCACAAAGATATCAAAGACCTTTGCTTCAGTCTCCCTCTCCAGAGCTCAATGTCTTCCAAGCAAAAAAAATAGTGGGATGGAGGTTTTTCAGGTGGACTAAAGCAAAAGACCCCAAAAACTATATGTTGATATCCAGCAGAGAAATTGTTCAATATTAATAATCTGGCAATGTGATGTGCTTTTTTTTTTTTTCCTCAAAATGAAACTTAGAATTTGAAGTGTATGTAGTAGAGAATTTGGACTTTCATTTTTAAAATGCAAATTACTAGCCTTTTCCTAGCAAAAGTTTCCTTGGAAATGTAAATTTTGACTTCCCCTGAATTCTTTTTCACAGATTATTTAGGCGCCCTGTAGCAATGTGTACATTTGTGTATAGTCCTTCAAAACAGTGAGAACTACCCATTGCTTATGACTTACAAATACACTAGTTAACCATTTTATTTTTGGGGTAAGAACAGCTGGAACTGATTTGTTTAAAATTTAATATTCAGAGCTGTTCCACGTTCTCATTATGGGATTTGGTGTTGTCTCAGGTTGTTGTCTTAGTTAATGTACCAGTTTTGTTGGCTTGGTTCTTGCTGCTGGAATAATCAAGTATCTGAAATTTTTAGACACTTGTTTTCTGATGGTTTTTGATATTGCTTTCTTTTACCTTGTGAAGGCTGCTCTCACAAGCTTCTTTTTCTGTGAGCAAGTGATAAGGTGCCAGCCAGTATGGTTTTAGGGTCACTTTGCAAAATGGTTTTCTGAAGGATGGCTGGCAAGCAACATTCCCATTCATACGGGAACGAAAGATTTCTGCAGCAATCTCGTGTTTAATCTCTTGCCTTTGATTCAAGCAAAAGTACGGGGAGAGACAGAGAAGCGTCTGTAGCCTAACCACTTCTCTGTTGGTATTAGCATGGATGTTTTGTGCACCTGTGAGGTTTACCCAGTGACTACTTACAAATCCTACCTGGCACCTGTGCATATTACATAGTGACCCTTCTGGCCTTTGAGTTAAGAAGGCACAGCAGTGACTGGTTTGCATAACCTCTGCAATTTCCTTATTTTAAGACTGATTTGGTCAGGTATTTAAGCACATGCCTACTTTTGACTGTTTTGCTTAACATCGAGAGTTTTTTATATAGCTAAGAAGAAAATCAGATGTCTCTTCGAAAATCCCTGTGCAAGTCTGCAGGGAATTTGGCAAAACCATGATTTCACCAAATCCTATGTTGTCCAGTGAAATGTTGTTGTATAGTGTCTTATAGGAAAGAACACATTCTAAGTAATGTGTGTTCTGGCTTGCCAAACTGCTTTAAAAATACGTCTCTTTTATTGTCTGCACTATAACATATTCAGTAGTGTGTATTACTAATAGAATAAATGAAAAATGTATTTCTTTAACACTGTCATCTCTCTCTCTGACATGCATCTTGAGATGATTTGCAAATGCTCAGTTGTATAAGTGGCTTACAGAGGGAAATCAGTTAGCCTCTAATGTTATGCTGATGCATGGCCAGTTGCTTGAACCCATTAATGAACTAATCTCTGATACTCTAGGAAATGGTATTCTTGCTCTTGCAGGCTGCACGTTGCATTTCAGGTAAAATCAACATTAAAAAAAGAAAATTTAAATGGATTATGGCTCTTATCCTATCTTTTCCTCATGTACTTTGAGAGAAATTGAAATTAGGAAAGTTTACTATCCAAAGGAAAATCTTTTTGTGCCCTTTTTTTTCATGCAAAACAAGATTATTAAAGCCTGTGCTTTGCTTTTGGCTGACCACTGAAGCTAAATAGCATCTTCTATATACATAGCAATATCTAAAAACAATATACCAGAACACTTGTATTAAGCACAAGGTAATTTTTCTTTATTTCCCTTTCTATCATCACTGATTATGAAAATAGTTTTGTGTAAGTACAGATTCTCTCCCTCTTATAATCAGCTACCTCCTGCCCGATTCCTTAATTAATGACATAATTCAGTGTTCTGGACATCACAATCACTTCCAAGGTAGTGAAATATGATCAGAGCTGCCTGGAATGTGTGTAGTAAACCCCCCAAGTGAAGGTCATGACTCTGTTGTGTTTTCTTTTTATCTGTAGAAAAAAAAATGCTCTCAATCTAGATGATTTTCATTGTAGATTAAACAAAGAGCAATACAAAATCTCTAGAGAGAAGGAGCAAGTATAAAAAACTTCCTTGAAATGGAAAACATCCTGGTTATCCTCCGTCTTAAACTGCCTCAGAAGTGTGTACCCTACGTGCAGGCTGCCTGTGCTTCCTACCAAAGATTGCAGCAGAGGCGCAGAGAATCTGATCAACATGTGCCACCCTGTCTCAGTGTTACTGGGAAGCTGACAGTCAGGCCGGGGCTGCAAAGTTTGTGTGTTATGGTTTGCAGCAGTAAACCATTTATCAGCAGTTTTGTCTATCTTTACTTTTGAGGTTTTTGGCTCAGCTATTTGAATGTCAAGGGCGGAAGACAGAAAATAGTTGGTGATAGCTGGTGCTTTGTTCCACAGATCTTGACAACGAAAAGCTAGAAGCCTGGGGAAAAAATTAAAAAAAAAAAAAAAAAAAAAAACAAAAAAAAACAAAAAAAAACCCACCCCAGTTATCCATTATTTTAGTGGAGTTTATCTAATTCCTGTATGCTTTCAAGAGTGTGTTTCTTCCAGACTGTGGAGGTGTTTCCAGTAGAGGTCCACAATCATTGAAGAAGCTCCCCTAAAAATCCTGAAATCTGCAGTTCTGTGGCTCTCCCGCTTGCAATCTATAGCATAGTATTGTTCCCATGCTGTTATCCAGCACTAAGTAATGCATGCTCTTCCTTATTGAAAAGCAACTTTCTACAACATGTAAGAGAGCTCCTGAGATTTTGCATTAGGAGTGCTAAGGGACTTTGCATTACTGTCTTAACTTATTTTCTACAGGGTATGCAAGAAATACAGCCCAACTATTTAAAGCGCCTTTGGTCTTTGACTAAGGTGACTGACTCTTCATTTGCATCTTGTATTGATGGGTTTGTTCCAAAGCCAGTTCACAAATCTAGCTGGAGTGATACAGATTTTACTCCAATTTACCATCATTCCCTGATTTTAACATTTACTGCCAATGAAGACAGAAAGATAAATGATAAAGATCTCTCAGATTAATACAGCCGCTCTGAAGTATTCTCAGCTAGTTTATAAAAGTTTTAAGCAAGCCTTAAATTCCTTAGCAAATAGCTGTCTAACCTTCATCAAAATGCTCTGCATTTTTTTTCTTTCTCAGATGTACTGTGTTGGCTCTTCTATCTGAATATCCCATTTTGACAAACCAGAGAGAATGGGGAGAGATTTCTTTAAAGTGAACAAAAAGCTTACAAAATGTTTCCTTCTGTATGAAAATACTAGAAACTGCATTTTGTCATACTATGCTGGGGTGGGGATTATATTTCTGAGAAGGGAAAAAAGGCTTAGTTAGTTCCCTTAGTTCCCTGAGGGCAAATGGATTCTCTCCCTGGTGGAAAATGATTTCTAAGATTAGCAGTATTTTATAAGGTTCATTTTTTTTTTTTTTGTTCTTTTTTTGTCTGAACAGGTTTAGTTGAGCACTGCTTGTATCAATATGTAATTTGGATACAGTAGTTGTAATTTTTGATTCTCATTTCTTTTGGTTTCCTTGATGTACCAAGTAGCTAGGGAATGGTTCTTGTAAAACTGTACATTGAAAGTAGTACAGGCGCAATGGAAATATTAATGAACATGATTGTTTTGACACATAAGAATTAGAGCATGTTTAAATATTATACATACTGTATGAACTGCTTGCACAAAATTAGAAGCATGAGATTTTTTTAGCAAATATAGTTCACCTTTAATTCTTCTCAGACTTACAATGACAGTTTACTTAGGTCCACTTTTGGGGCCCTTAAAGTCTTTGCATTTCAGGTTAAAGGCAGTCACAAAATCTTCATGTAAGCTTTAACTAACTCCAAGGCTTTGTGATGTCTGAATTTAAAAATAGGTTAATCCAGCCTAATTTGCATGTTGGTAAGCTGAAGTTTATCAGTTGCTTTTGGGCAGTGTTCAGATTTACACTTGGTGTATTAGCGAATTATGTGTTTCTTTTTTGACCAGTTTTTCATGCAAATACCAGGTGTATTTATCTGATATCCTAAAATAAAAGGCAAAATTTACAGGGTTATAAAATGATGGGCTAGAAAAGATTTAGAGGGCCCTGAGCCAAGGCTATTTTCAGATGTTTGTATGGGAATGTGTGGGATTTGCAGGATGTTTTATGCTAAGAGCTTTTCAAAGTATTTGTTTAGTAATACTTTCTGCTGTGTTTTCTCCATGTCATAGAAACTGTCCTTGTTCTAAATGGCTAGATATGATCCCAAGATTGAAATGGCCAAAGTGTCCTTCTAGAAAGTAGTAAAATATTCAGCTGTGACTGAAGCAGTCATTGGGCTGATGAGTATATATTTCTGCACTTTGGCTTCGTGATGGAATTCTATTTCTTAGCTTTGTTAATAAAAGCTTTTTTTTTTTTTAATTTTAATTTTTAAGAATAGTAGAGTGTGCATGAGATATGGAAATACGTGCAGGGAAGCCTACTTTTTAATAGGAAAATAAATATTGTTCAGAAGATAACTTTGTTTAAATGACTGAAATTAAGACTAGTGAACACTTGACCTGCTTTTAAAATTATTATTTCTTCATAATACCATATAATTCACACTCTTAATGTCCTTCAATTTTTGCAAATTGAAAAATCAAATATTATCAGTCAGCTTGCCCTTTCATCCACGGGCAACTCAAGGCAAAAAAATGGCATCTCGGTATAAGGACCAGTTCATGGCATCTCACTGTGCTGACCATTCTTGGATCAGACTAAAATACATAAATGGTTGTTCAGATGGACCATGCAAAATAATTTGTTTCTTAAAAATATTATTTTATGAATTTTGTGGATTTTATGTAGGTAAACAAAAATTGTTTGTCGAGGATATATTCCGAAGTCTGTTGACTTAAAGCAGTGGAGTGGCCCCTGTATCCCTGAGAGAGTACAGATAACCTTATTCCAGCGACCTAGTGACGCATCCAAGCTCTAAGTTCAGACTCTGGACAAAGCAGAACAAGCCTGTCAGGGTGGCATGGAGTTTTTGCTTTGTTTCTGGAGTTGGCTCTTGCCCTATTTTTTCCCAAACCCTCGTAGCCAATGTCCTGCCCCAAAAATTTGAGAACTTGCACAGCTGATAGCTATGGTGCTTTCTAATTGCTTGATTTTGATTACCCAGATGGTGACTGAACCTTTAATAAGATGTTCAGCAGTCTTGAGGAATTGTCTCTGGAACCTTTCAAGGCTTTTGACATTCAGCTCTCATTGTCAGTGTCAGGTGAAGTTATCAGTAAGAATTCCATGACAGGACTGACTTGCATGCTTAATCCATTTTTTAGGGTTAGATCTTAGACTACACTCAAACTGTACAGCAGATGGTTGTTGCAGATATGTGCACATCCTGGGTTTGTGGTTCTCATCAGTAGCTCTAGTGGGAACTTGGTTGTTGAGCCCCATGGCTTTAGCTTACAGGACCAAAGGCTGAGGAAGATAGGGCATCTTGGCTTTTACTGCGAGACAGATGTATCTGCACCCAGAAACTTTAAGTACTGTGAATTCTCTAAGTTAATGGTAGATGTAATTACTGTGCAGGGATAAATCTACTTAGAGATCTCTAATGCTTCTGCTATTTATTAGAGGTGGATTCCTTCTCTGGCTTTGTGTTCGCACTTTGACAAGGTAGACTGAAAAGAGAGTGAATGAGTGTACTTAGATCAGCTGCTGTACCTGAACAGCTCTGTTGCAGGGGTGTCTTGCTTCCTGTGGGTGTTACCTGTGGGTATGTGCTCACTGTCAGCCTTGGTTTTGGAAAGTTGAGTCAAGCTTGCGTTAAGGCCTGGGTCAGGACAGAGCTGATGGCTTTGTGATGAGTCTGTTTATATCCCTGAAGACACAAATACATAATGGCTGTGCCTCAGAGCAACAGATCTTAACAAATCTCTGGGTCTGCTCCTTGATGCCACCTGCTGAGGGAGCCACATGACGCAGGGCCATGGGTTTGGAGCTCTGGCCAGCAGCAAGGTCTGCCTAGAGCAGAAAGTTTGCTGTTGAGTTTCTGCAACCTGTTGGCCTGCTGTGTTTTCCTCAGTGTTGAGCTAGCTCCAGTCTTTTTAGTATCTAGCATTTCTTTGTCTATTTGACATCACCACAGTGTTCCTAAAGGAATATGTTTATTTTTTTCCCATTGGAAACTATAAATTTATTCATTTATTTTTAAACCAGAAAAGTTGTACGGAGTCTGGTTTATGTGGAAATATTTGTTTTTCTTTTTGGTTTATTTCTCACTGTGGCATGTGGATGTGATATACTGAAGTTTATGGTGGTTTATTTTGCTACTTACATAAAAGATAACCGCACTCACTGATGTAAGAGTAAAGCTGTTTTGACTTTTTTTACAGTCTTTTTATTAAATACTGTTAGGTGCTTCTTTTCGGATTGGTTTTAGCTATTTACTATTTTTTTCTAAAATGATATTTTGATGCTCTTTTTTCCTCTGCTGTTACTCCTGATGGTTTGGTATTTACTGGAATGCAGGAATCATGGTGAGGATATTGATCTGTGTTGGTCTTTTTTTCTTTCTTTCACATGGTCATTTGGATTGAGCCATCTGCTTGTCTAATAGCGGGAATACTAAAGAAAGACATTTTCTTTTCAGCTCACATATGAATTGTACTTTCAGATAGAGGTTATTCACTTGCAAATATGAAGATTGAACTATGATTCTGTGGCATTATGTATAAAATCATGAAAAATAAATTATGTTCCCCCAAAATATTTTCTTTGATGTTAGTCCTTTGTCACTGTTCCATTATTGATTCAAACTGTGTCAGAAAGTGCATCTTTTTTTCAATCACTGCTGCAAGTGAGCAAGAAGTGGACCATCTTCATTCTACTAATTTTCTCACAGTTAATATCATGAAAAAAAACCTTTTGATAAATGCCCTTCATCCAAGGATCTCAAATACTTTGCAAGATGGTTTTGTAGCATTGTTGCTATGTTGTTGCTATGTGTTGTTGATTGAGAGAAGTGTGGACAGAATATGTCTCCTGGAAAGTTGCCCCATGCTGAGGACTGCACAGTCAGTACAAGAATGCAAATAGAACCTATACAATGTGGCTCCCGTTCCCCTCACCCCCTGACTTTTACTATCTGATTTTTTTTTTTTTAGCATTCAAAATAAATCCTCAAAGCTTCAAAGTCTGAAACTGAATGAGAATAATATATTTTGTTCCCGCTCTGACTGAATGATTCAATGGGAAAATAATGAAGGTCTGTAGGTAATGGCTTCAGTGAGTAGATGAGGTAGGGAACGTGCTTTGGTCAGACCTCCATTGTATTTCCAGGTTTCATTTTTCTATGGCTGTGGAAGGCATGGTCCAACTCCAAGTGACAAAGGGAAGAAGTTTTCTCCTGGTAAACTCAACAGCTTAATCTATGCAGGAACTGGGTATGGAGTGCCATAATGAGGGCTCTGAGTTCCGAAGAGGGTGCTGTAGTTGAGTTTAGTATCTACAAAATAGTAGGGAGGAGATAGGCAGAGGTTGCTCTGCAGGAGATTCCTGACTCCTTTCTCCTCTAGACTGAAACATTGCCATTTCCAGGGTTCCTCTGGGAGGCTGGGTGGGAAGGCTCTGTTGACATCCCTCTGAAGTAAGCCCACCACCAAGTTCTCAGCACTGACATGGCTTGTATTGTGCTCTGGAGGAGCCAGACTTTTTCATTTGACTGTGTAGGAAAATGGTACAGTCTGCTAAATTAGATGTCTAAGTTTTGATTGGCATAAATGTCATTAGCGGTGTCAATTTAAACCCTTCGGTAGTTTCACTGCTGAACAAACCGGGTGAATCTGTTTCACATTTGTAATTCTGTTAACATGCATCTTTCCAACCTGTTTACTGTCTCATTATTCCCCCCAAAAGATCTGTAGTTAGTTTCTAGCACTGCACTTTGGAAGAATTCTTGGCATTACAGTATGGTTCACTTAATTTTTGTTCTTTGTAACTTAGCTTTCTTGTGTAATGTCTCTCAAACTGCGGATTCCCTTCTGATTTCTCTGGGGAAAAAGGGTGGAAAAAGATGTCTGAGACTCCACTACTGCAAATACTTCTGCTTGTAGTTACTTCTACAAGAATTCCCTTTGAAATCAATAGGGAATATTCCCAGTAGTGAAGTTAAATAGCCTGAAATGTCATGAAGAATACAGCCTAAGACTGGGAGAGATTACAGAATGTTGCATGACTTCATTATGAAGGGCATCACTACGAGAAAGGAACCTCATATAAAATAACCACTAATGAAGATAATACGGCAAGACATTTCATAAACTCTATGAAACTCTAGTTCTTCTTTTTACACTTTATCAGTGTGTTTTGTTAAGGCATCAGCAGAAATATCCCAATTTTGTAATAATGATTATTTCAAGATCACTTCTGCTTGACCTGTGATACATTCTAGTGTTTTCTACCCTTAGATGTTATCTTCTGTGGCTGTTTCTATCCATCGATATTACTTGATTCAGCTGTACTTTGGACACTTCCTTTCCAACCCAATTAACACCTACTGTTCTATTGGGTGTGTAGCTGTGCTATCGAATAACATTTATTTTTGGTATGAGATAAATGACAGAGAAGTGTTTTACCTTTTTTTTTTTTTAAAAAAAAAAACAAATAATGAAGTAAATAACTGCACTTTGAAAAGCAGTTCTGAGTCAGGACTTCGGTAAATTAAAATTTAATCAGCAAGGCCAAACTGAATCAGGAAGCACGTTTGTAAACTTCAGTAAAACTGCTCCCATCTATCTGAAGTTAGGATTTGGCCTGCTTTTTCACAACAACAGTGCATATTTAATGCTCTTTCTTCTTTTGCTAACATAAATTTTCAGTAGCCACAACTCTTGTTCTAAATTGTTATCTTGAGTATTTAGAAGGCTTTGCTTGCTGCTGGAGAGAAAAAAAAAATGGCCCATGTTATTCATTAATTAATGTGAAATCATAAGATGAAAATGTAAAAATCTCTTCTCAAAGGCTGAATCGTGACTCAGTTTAAATGTCCACGTGCAGAGGATGGAGCCTGGAGCATACACGGAGCATACCTTTTTGCCCAGAAAAATACAGCTGCAAAGTGCTGGTTCCTACCTGATGAAATTTTTTGTGCAACAGCTTGTAGTTTGTATTTGAGGTCACACATTTTCATTGTAAAACCCTGAAGGAAGCTAGACAATTTGTAAAGTTAAAGGAAAAAAATTATATGCTGTTTTTAAGTAGATGTTTCTATAGTGTGTATTCGACAGCATATAGATATATAATATTACAAAATGGAGGTGGCAGATATGTATGGATACCATTAAATAGAATTTTATAATGAAAATTTTGTCTCATGAAGGTGAAACTTTTAGATCATATTAGAATTCTAAATTTTTTATGCATAGCAATCAAATGACCTCTCCATATTGCCACATAAAGTATAGATTTAAAGTTAAATGACCCACTCAGTCATTTAGCATTTTCTTACAGTCATTTTTTGCCAATAACTATAGATATTTATGTGTGGTTCCTCTTGTTTCTGTGTTGTATTATTTACATTTTAAGAATTGAAGAAAGAACGACTATTTAAAAACTGTTTTTAATAGCCTTTGTTTATTTTTAATACGTAGTGTTCCAGGCTCTTGCTCTAATGATTTTTTTCACACTGCATTGATAATTAAATTCATTCATTTTCCTGGCTGCACAATTCTTTTAAATAAAAAGTTATGGGTAATAATACCTATTATGTTGAAAGTACAGAGGAGAAAAGGGCAGATCTGTAGCTTTTAGTTGAAGGAGATCCAATGGATTATGCAAGTTATAGGTTTAAATAAAATTAGAAATCTTGATTCCTTTATTTTTGCTTTAGAGAAGGCATTAACTGTGGATCCTCTTAAATTACTGGTAATGTATACGTGGTAGCAGTAATCATCTTTATGGCCCCCAACATGTTCCCATAAGAACTCCCTTAAAGTAATCTTATGTCAATAAGTAGAGAAAAATAGTGTGAGCATATAAAACTGTGGTAACATAAAGTACATAAGATCAAAAAGTTACTCAGTTGTGATGTTATTTATTTGCTTACATAGCCTCTCTTTTTTATTTATTTTATGAGATTTTAGGTTTTGTAATTTTTAAATTATGCAAAAGGAATTTAATTCTTAATTACTATTAGTGAAGGGTCTTTTAGCCTCATATTTGATTTTTGTCATATTTACAGAACTCAAGAGCAACAAACATTATGTCCATTTGGCCAAATGCATATTTTAATTGTATTTTGAAAAAAGATCAGTGTAAATGCAGAAGGATTTATATAATTTAAAATACACAATAACAATAATTTCATTTTGAAAAAATCCCACAACCAGCCAACCAACCCTCCCCAACCCAACAACATCTTTCCTCTCCCCTCAAGACATAGAAAAAATAATTTTGAAATAGTGATAAAACAATTTGTATCTCTTTTCTTGATAGATTCTCTGTGTCAATGAGTTCTGTTCTAAGACTGATAGAACTGGTGGTCATTGGAGTGTGGAGGAAGTCTAGATGGAACGTTGCGAAGATATCACCTCTCTTATTTGTCACCAGGCAAATTAACAAACAAACAACCCACCAACAACTGGATGAATTATTAAGGTTAGATGCTTTGCCTGTCCAGCTCTTTCTATTCCGTCATGGAAAGTAAGCCTTTTCCACGGGGATATGGATAACGCTTTTTGAGTGGCATTTTTTTTTTTTAATGTGTATTTAATAACTGGGATAAAAGAGCAAAATAAAAAAGATTGTTCAAAAACTATGACCAAAGTACAGGCTTAGCCTGCTTATTTTATCAGGGAAGCTTTAACATGTCCACATGCATGTGGAAGTTGGTTCTGACAGCATGAAGTGCAATTACTTAATAGCAATAGCATAAGAAGTTTATCAAGTTAGGACTTGAAGCTATAAATAAAAAAAAAAACCCTCAACATTCCCCCTCATCACATATCCTATCAACAATCAATGTATATGTTTTGTCTTATTCAGTCCTTATAGAAAATATGTGGCCTCTTGGCCTGTGTTATCATGTGTGGGTAGCATCACCCTTGCAGTCTTCAGTACACCTTGTGAGGTAGGTCCCCTTGGTGGAATTTTGTCATTAAAAGACAGTTTGGAAGTCTTCCGTTCCATCTGTGTTCTTGCAGATTTGCTGAAGGTATGAATGATAACGCGAGCATGTCTTCATCTCAGTTCCTACCTTCCTTGCCTGTGGAGGGCTTGTGATCTAAACTTCTCCCAGCACAGTGTCCCATTGGTTTTAGGCATTGAATATTGATGACAAGAATGTCATCAGACTGGATACTGCTATCCCATCATCTCCTGTTTTACAATGACACAATAAGATTACAATGTCCTAGCTAGAGTGTAGAGACTAAAAGTTTCCCATATTTCAGGAGCTGACAATGTTCTGTTCTTGGCATTTTCCTTTTTAAAAATATATGTACTTCCTGTATTGTCTTTACTAATTTGCACCAAGCATCTTGTAACTGTTCATGTGTACCTGTAATTAATGTGGATGTAGACAAACACTCAAAAGATCTACATGAAACAAATCTGCTCTCCATACTAGTCTGTTTTATCTTGGCAGTTTTTTGGAGGAGCATTTTGCTCACAAACGTTCAACAGACAGCTCTTGCTACATAGACTGTGTTATTTTCCTGAATTGTTACAAACTTTGTGCAATATGAGTACTTTCTTGTAAGATATCATTAAGGAAATTGCCAGGACAATGACCCTGTCACTATGTACCAATTTCAGCCATTATTAAAACCAAATAAAAATCAGTAATGAAGTTATCTGTGATTTTCAGCTTTCTCATCCTTCCAAGCACAGTATGCAGTTACATAAAGAAACTGTTAACACACGGATTTCAGCCAAACTTCAAGCACGCTAGGAATTGCAGTGAGAGTTGCTTATAGAGTCAAACTCCCTGTTAGAATAACGCAAGAAGTAAAATTTCTCATAGAGTTTCAAGGAGACATTCACTTCAGTTCATTTCACTCATCTGCAATGTATCATTTAGAAAAATCTTTTCTGCTACCATTAACAGAATTGTTCAGTATCAGACTAAATAATCTGAGTTCCACTGCAATAAATGTGTTAAAAATGAGCTTTAATTTTTCTGTTTCTTATTCTTTCCATGTTTCTGAGACCAGTTCCTCTTACTTTAACTTTCTGGCTGACTCATTGTAATTCATAAGCTTTTCATTAGAAGTGGGCCCAAACAGGAGCCATGCATCCAACTTGATGATGCTGATTAAAACCTACTTTGATTCCAGACTTCCATGAAGAATGCGTTCAGTACTCCTATAGGATTTGACTAACAACTTCTGACAAACTCAGAGATTCAGCAACTGGGAGTTCTTTATCTACACCAACACAAGAGCAGAAGCAGGAGCTGAATGTAACACCCTTGTCTTTAGCTCTGAAAGAAACACTCAGGCATGTCTAGCAGAAATAATTGAGACAGGAGATCATAATGCTAGAACATACGAGCAGATGAGTTAAAAAGATTATCTGTGCTCCCTCATGACTTCCTTTGTGATGGACCTTAGACAGTAGGGAGAACATACAGGTATCCTGTATTTCAGTACAGGGGAAGTGTCTGATATGGCATCTGTCTTTGCCTTTTCGAATACATCAGTGTTGGCACTTGACTCTGGAACAGGTCTTATGGTGTTCTTCTTGGGGATCAGTGATTATTGCTCAGAGGTCCCTTAATTCATTCTTTCATTCTTAACAAGTTTGAGAAATAAAGATACTGAAGCAGGAACATCCATGCTAATTACAGCTAAAACTGATGGGATGCTGTGCTGAGAGAAAGTTAATCATATGACTGTATATACATATATACAGTTATTCCAAACCTTGCTTTGTTACTTTATTAGGAATTAGAAATGGTTTTAATTCAGACTCCAAATGTATCTTACTGAGCCTTTTGATTCTTGTGAAGATGTAGGGAGGTAAGTATTCCTCTCTGCATCCTTCTCTAAATAATATCCTCATGTTCTGCAAAGTTTGTGTGGTCTAAATTTATGATATCTTGTTGTGGTTCATAAGGAAATTTTAATCTATTGTCTTGGCCTGTTTAGAAGAGAGGGAACAAGGACCAGACGGCAACAGATTGCATTCAAGAATTCACCATCACTGCCTTCTCTGGAAGGTAAGAGCTGATTACTTACCTTCTCCCCTAGCACATACATGCATGGGAGAGAAAGGCTTGCTACATGAGATGGCAGTCTCTCATATCAGTGCAGTTTTCTTGACAGAAATGGCTTGAGGTGCCCTCAGCTTATTTCCCCCCCTACCCAGTTAAAGGTCCTTTTTGTATGTGATGTTGTCTTCCATCGAGGGGCCTCTAGTGTCTGTGCAGAAAGCAATGCTAGCTACCTGCCTGTGAGCCTGCGCACAGTGTTGGTACAGAAGCTGTGCTGCAGCTTTACGTTCCTGTCAGCCTGCAGGAGATGCCCTGCCTTACAGGCTGGATTTCATTGAAAAACAGTAAGTTCCTTGACCAAAACCAAATCTATTCGTATTTTGTAGGGTTTTAAAATCTAAAGTACCCAAATTGTACTTCACAGTACTGCAAATATTCTTTAAAAACCCTCTGTAAGTTTGCTTTGTAGAAATGTATTAAGGCTTTAAACAAAAATGCAAACAACAACAACAACAAAATAACAAATCAAAACCGTGCTGGAGAATTGTTTGTGGATTTAATATGACTCAGTACCTTTTCCAGGTGAAATGGGATTTTTATGTTACAATTCATTTATGAAAACTCAGTTTTGGTGTTCAGTGTTATATCTGTCCTAATAAATAGTTGTTTCCCTGATTTCCTCAACAAAAAGGAATAAGAGACAAAAAGAAATTATCCAGTTGGTGGTAAAATCACAGTGTAGGCATGTTTACAAGAACAGAATTACTAGAAATCTTGCTTCTTAGAAGATGGAAATTTTTAATAGATTGGCTTATTTATGTACTCTTGCAGCAGGAGCATGCAGAGCAAACTATACAGCATCCTTTCTACATTAATAAGTATCCATCCTGCATGTTTTTGGTTCCAATCACTTATGCAGACAAAGGCAACTCTACTAAGGAAAGCGTTTGTATTGAAGGTGTTTTTGTAATTGACTGTAGGTGACAGATCTGTATTCTCTGCTAAGTGCTATCTTTTCCTAGTATTCCTAGTGCTTAATCTGTGTTCCAGTGAGCTGGTGTTTCAGTGCATCTCTTTCTTCACAATTTCTCAACTTTTCTTTGTGAGCAATGAGTGTCAGTAAAAAGGGCAAGACCATCCCCCAGCAAATTAACCTACTTAAATCCAGAAGATATATGGCAACACTATAGTTTCTAGTATCTAGAGTCTTTTTGCAAAAGTTAAAGGAGTAATATATTAATTTGCTTTATGTTAGTGTAATGCCCTATTTTGAACAGGAATGTATCAAATTTCTCTCATTTAAAGTATTTGGCTAATCAACTGTTAAAATGATTATTCCTTCAAAATATATTAGCAGTTAGCAGTTCATGGCTTATACTCAAAGTATATGCTTATGGATTTCTTCTTTAAAATACTATATTGTTGCTTATTTCAGCTTTAGAAATACTGTGAGCATGATGAGCAGAAAGATGGATGTTCTTTGTCTAAGAAGGAATGTATTGTTGGTAATATGGAAAAGTCTTTACCTTTATAATTCTAATAAAGAAAAGTTACGAATACAATTGAAAACTGAATATGCTCAATAAATATTTCGCTTACCTGCATGCTATTCCAAAACCACAACTTGAGCTATTTTAGAAGGCTTTAGAAATAAATTATCTTCCCCAGTTTTGCATGATTTTTATAAAATTAGGTCAAAGGAATTTTCAACTGAAAACAGTAGTTTGTCATGTTATCTACAACATGTCTAGCAAATTTATAAATCTAGCTTTCATTTGAGTAAAGTTCCAAATCATAATGAATGGTTTAGGCAGCATTATCATCAATTTCCAAAAGGTGCAGCTGTGGCAATCAGTCACTTCCATCAAAAGCCTCTGTCAAGTTTCACAGCACTGTCATTTTTTACATTAGGGTTTTGCTGAAATTAACAACAACAACAAAAAGACAGTTCTCCAAATGTCTTTACATCTCTTCTACCTTTGGGTGGTGCTTTTGAGCAGTGCTGCACTGTTGTTTCTGTTCTAAGAATTTAACAGCATTTGTATTTTTACACTTTATACTAACACAATATTTCTTTTGTGATATTATGGAGTTAAAATTATACTGTATGTTTTAACAGACATTACAACAACCTCTTAAGGCAAAAAAAGTAAATTCATGCAAATGAGTTGTGGAAAGTAACAAGAGTTGTGCGTCTTCATTCATTGCAGAAACTGTTATTGGGATACAGGCATTTTCCTTTTGTGGACTCTGTATGCTTACCTTATGCTGAGCGATTTTTCCATTGATAATAGTTGTCTTTGGAATACTAATCTCAAAATGTATTATAAAAGGATAGGAAGAAAGAATATGGCTGATATAGGTTTCTTTAAATTTATTTACTGTGTTTCACTTCTCTTTAAAATATTGTTGATGCAGCTAGTTCATGTTGCTTTGCAAGCATCTGAAAATTAGAATAAACGAAGAACTTCATATTATTGAGTTAGTGGTACACTTCCTAGTTTTATGGTACTTTATATGCCACTGGCTTTCTAGGGCCATCCTATAAAACACTGCAATTAAAATCCAGTAACATTCAATAAAAGTATAATACTAATTCCTTTGAAGAATTCTTAGTGTACTAAAAAAGTGAAGTTACAGCTAGCAAAATCATTGGACCTTGTGAAGTCAAAAGAAAAGGGTTTTTCCTGTCTTCAGTCAGATAATAAAGTATCTCCCAGTTCCTACTGAATATGCTTGCAAGCTGACAGGTCTCTGTCTGAGTTAAGAAGCCACTTGTTGCCAGCAAAATCTTCTCATAATGAAGTTATATAAGTATAAATCCTGAGGGGTTCCTGCTCTTTCCTTGCGGACAACTGATAATTCAAGTTCCATTGAATTTGAACAATACTTAGTGGCTCACAAGTATAAATCTGCATTTTGCTAGTGTTTGAAGTGATATTTTTCGCTTTCAAGTGTTTGTGAGATTTCTGTCTTAACATTAGTGCAGTCAATGCTCTCATGTAACTTTCTGATAAGAATTTTCAGGTTTGATATAAGAAAAAGTTATTGTAAGATAAGGGTGGTGAAGCGCTGGAACAGGTTGCCCAGAGAGGTGGTGGACACCACAGCCCTGGAGACATTCGAGGTCAGTCTGGACAGGGCTCTGAGCGACCTGACTGAGCTGTGGGTGTCCCTGCTCATTGCAGGGGAGTTGGACCAGATGCCCTTTAAAGGCACCTTCCACAATCCTGTAACTTTGTGATTCAGTGTTTTAGGCTGCAGTTATTGTTTAGAGTTAATGCAAAGATGTGCCAAGTTTTTTCCATTTTAGACTTCTTTGCAAAGTCTGTGAATTGCAAGTGAATGTTTTGTTTTCAGTTTTAAAACATTTATATATATATAGTGCTATGATGAAATGATGATTTTTATTAATTGGTTATGCCAATTTTCCGGAAACAGTTGGAAAAAAAAAAAAATTGCAGCCCCATCTGTTTGTATTCCTACTTGTGTTACCATCCAGGAGAGAGAAGCAGGAGTAGCGAGGCTGGTGTGTTTTCACCTTATACTTAAAACTGCATGTATTATTTGAAAATGCTCTTCTATAAACTCAATATTTTCCTTCTATTTAAGATGCACTTCTAGGGAGGTTTTAGAGAGGTTCATCAGGTTTTGATGCCTTTCTCTGCAATTAGGCAATGATGGCAGCTTCACACTGCACTGGTTCATCTGTTTAAAGGTTTGCAGGTTTGGAGTCACTTTTGCTTTTGATAATTCTTTAAAAATCAGTCCCATTCAGCAAGACAGCAGGTTTTTTTTTTTTTTTTTTTTGGTGACCCTGCTGAATTCAGTTTAGTGTTGAAAAGATCTTGCCTGATTGTCTTGTTTGTGTCACTCAGTAACAGCCCTTTGAAATCTGTCTGAAGTGCTTTGGTTTACTTTGTTACTGCTCTTCGTTTAATCTCAAAATAATGTCTGATTCCTTCATCCTCCCTAATGAAATATGAGCCTTTTCTGCTCTTTTTTTTCATTGTCAAAATATGAAGCATCTGCTTGCTGTAATTCTTAATACTAAAATGTAAGATGTTTAATGATATTAAAAAGTACTTTGAAGAAAAATGTAATGTCCATAAATCAATTAAACTAATGCATACAAAATATTCAGTAGTGTATGTGGCCAGACATTTCACGCGTTTATTTTGTTTCAGAGTGTATTTTGATGCATCAATTCATCTTTCATTTTTCCTGTTTTGGATAGAGGTTTGTGTGCTAAACTGATGCTGCCTCAGTTAAAATGTGAGGAAAAGATTTTTAATTTTGCTTTTCTTTAAACGCTTTAAGACAAGACATACATATGATTTTTGAAAAGTAGTAACCAAAATAATGGATTTTTCTCTAAATATTCAAAGTACTGAAGTACTACCTCTTTAACAGTGCAGTAGCATCCAGGTATGCTGGGATATTAGCAAAAGCGTTGACCAAGCAGAATGTGACTAGACAAATGTCTTCTCATTGTGTGAAGCATGAAGGCCATGATAGATGATTTCAAACAACAAAGCGCAGCCACTGAGACAAAATTAGTGTTGTTTTAATTACCAGTGTCTGTAATGTTATCTATCCATAACTGTCTCGAAATAGACTGTCAACGGGAAGAACAGAAAGAGACTTGAGCTAATACTTCCATGTAGTATTCCTTATCTTAAGTCGCAACAGCATGGCTTTGTAAAAAGTGTTTAAAGCTTTCCTTGAAACATTCACTTGTAGCTTAAAAAAAAAAAAAAAGAAGAGAGAGAGAGAAAAGTTCTGTGCTTTAAGAGAAGTGTCTTTTTATCTTTCTTTCTAAGAAAGAAGCAAGCAATTCCTATTAAATGCTATTTGGAAGTCAGGGTAATGGGTAGAAAATGGAACTTGGCCTGACATTCTTCAAGTAAAGTTTACACTCTGTGAGCTGTGTTTTTTGTCAGTCACAAATAGCGTTATGACACTAATAGTAAAGAAGATTCTTTATTCCTGAAATATCCTTGAGCTGAGATGGGGTGTTCTTCATATATTAGTAAGTGTATATATTGTGAAGATGAAGTATTTCTTACTTTCTGGGCTTGCAGGAGATGAAAGATAGGCCAGCTTTTGAAAATGGTCTATATGGCACATGCTACAAATGAGCAGGGAAAGCAATCGAGCTAATAGATTACAGTAATTATCCAATCTTTGGCTAGTTTGTATTGGCAAACTATAAATACAGTACACATTAGAACAAGGTGCTTACAGAATGTACATGAAAGGTCAATGTAATTTGCAAGTCGCTAGTCATTAGAATATGCTAAAAACCATTGCTTCAGGGCTCAGATTTTAATGATGAATACATTGATTATTAAGTAGCAGAGGAAAAATGTAGCAGAGCTACTGTAGTGTAATGATAGGTCGCTTTATTTTGGGAAGGAAATCAACTAAGCTTCAGAATGCATGCATTGAGAAATATAATTGCAGTGAGGAAAATTCCTCAGAGGAGCTTGGCACATATTAAAAGCAAAAACTTGAGACATGTTTGTGATAAGATTACTAATAAATCTCTGGTAAGTCTTAGACTCCTGACAATAACACAGCAACAGAGCACTTCATCTTCTCCATGCTTTAGAATTTAAGATCGGTCACAAACAATCTAAATTACGACTGATACTAGGCAGATGCAGTGCTGCGCTGTGTTGCTCATCATAAATCTCCTGTTCCTTATATGCAAATTAAACTCCATTTTAAAAGATAATTTTTCACATGGTGATCTCTTTTATTTGTGAAATGCTGGTGATTCTTAATGTTAGGAGAGCCGTCTCTGGGGCTCGGAGTCACCATTGCTGAGGGGGAAGAGAAAAGGAGGACTCGTTTGGAATAGTTTGAACATCAGTGCATGGGACGTTTCAAATAACTTAAGTTAGACACAGCAATAACACTGTAGTTTAGCTGCGGCCTTGTTTTCTTCAGCAGCTGCCTGAACAACTTATCTTTGACTCTGTCTTGTTTATTTCAAATCTTCAAGGTTCTTACAAGAATAGATCAGAATATAACCAAACTGTGTAGACAAAAATATTTGTCTTAATTGGAAAACAAAAAACCCCATCAGCTCTTCGTTTAAAACAGCAAGGTTGTCTCCCTTCAGTATTTTGCAAACAGTTGCATGTGTTTTGCATGCTCTTTCCCTCTCTCAGGACACATAGTTATGTGAAATATAAAGTTATGTGGATTATAATGTTTGTAGATATAATTAATTGCTCTGCAGGTGTTACCAAAATAGGCCGTTGTTTTATGGGATGGATGTCTGACACACAAAAGAAGTTTGCCTGCATGCTAAGAAAGGGGGAGAAGCAGCAGAAGAAGAATATTAACAAGTTTTGATAATTTTTAAAGGAAATTCATATAATCTCTTTTCATGAAAAGACATTTGAAATGCTTCTATGAATCATAACTGATATACTGTAAAGAGAAAGCAATTTATTATTATAAATGTATGATATGAAAGTAAAAGCTTCAGATTTTTTCTTAGAGAGTTTGTTCGTACCTAATCTGATCTTGTACTTGGCATGTTTGATAAGTCGTTCTCAAAAGTAACTCATGCTAAATTGAACCAAGCTATCTGTACAGTCTGAGACATGAGGAGAGAATGGATAGGATTGAGAAGCACTTTAGCAGAACATTAATCAGATGGGCCAGATTCTCTTTGGTATAACTTATTCTTGCTCCTTTGACACCACTGGTTTACATCACTTAAAGTTCTGATCTGGGTGAGATGCCTTGGTCAGTGAGTAATGATCGGTGTTGGTGTCAGCATTTGAAGTATTTTTTATTTCTTAGAAGCTGGAAGAAATCTTGTCTCTTGGTCACATTTTTAAAATTTCAGTGTGTTACAACTGCAGATTAGGATTTTTTTAAAAAAGAATAAGAAATGTGAAAGAATCTCTTTTGCAAAAAAATAGTGATGAAATGAATTAGAATTATTCCACCAAAGTAGCAAATGTTAGGCTAAGAACCTAGTGTAAGATGTTGTGTTTTCATATTGTAATGTATCTGTAGATGTTCCTCACACCCTGGTATCCTGAGTCACTCCTCCAGTTTTAATTTTGAAACTTATTGGCAGAAGACTATTTCAGAAACAGTATATTGTGTTGTAAAAAGTTTAGATTATACATACTTAAGATTGTTTTTGGAAGCAAGTGCAGGTTACTGGTCTCACTGTGTGACTTTTGTTGAGGTGTGTTTGTGTGGTTACAGTTGCAGTAAATTTCACATTCAAAAGAAAATGAGCAGTGGTTTTAGTTCCCTTGTTCCATATTTGCCCTATTGAAACAGATACTGTAGTACATAGTGCTATGTAGTACCATGATACAAATTCATCAAAACATGCATTAAGGGGCAACACGACACAAGGGTGAGGATATAAATATATTTTACAATTCCTAGCTTCCTATCATAAGAATAGTTCATGAGTGAGTGTAAATTTACAGCAGGTGCTTATCAAATCTGAAAATGCTTGCAAATCAGAAACAAACTTTGGGACTATAAATGTATTTCAATGATAGTTCGTACAAAGAATATGTTTGGTAGTAAGAAATAATGTTCTTAGTTTCTACATGAAGCAGATTGAGACATTACTGTATGTGGAGAGTGGTAACGTTTGTGACTCGGACTCCTATGCAAGAAAACGTACAATCCTCTAATCAGAATATGGTGATTATTAGGGAACATATGATGACATAAAATATTTATTTATAAGACAAGAAAGAAGCAGCATCCAGCATAAGGTAAGTGCAATAAAGAGAAAGTACAGTTAAATCAGTTGATTTTACTGCTTTGTTCAATACAGAAGTGATATACTAGCTATCAACCTTTTATTCTATGGGTTTTAAAATACTTGATAAAAAATATTGAAGTATGCTAATGTCTTGCCATGTTTAAAAAATAAAAAGTTCTCTGACTTCTGACAGTAATTTTTGAATGCCACTGTGACTTGGACATGTATCCCGATTTAGAATATTTTGCTCCACTAAACTAGAACCCTCTAAAATCTTTTGGGTTTGACTGTAAGATGCACTTGTACAGACAGTAATTGGCCTGCTATAGAGATATTAATTAACATGTTAGATATGTTTTCTTTATTAATGAGAAATTCACACATACTATTTAAATTAATTTGTATAGTTTAAAATTAATTTATTGTGGCCTTCGATGACCTCAAATCTACTAAGACAAAGCTGGAGTATTGTACTAACTGTTAAACCATTCATTAAACATTTTATGCAAATAGTGTTTGTTTATAAACAAATTAACTGCAAGGATTTTCAAAACAGGTGCTGTGTTGTGAATGCGTACTAAATGATGTGGTACTGAAAGAATTAATTAGACCTTCAGATGTAATTAGTTGCAATAATTTGCGTGATTAGCGGCTTGGTTAAGAAGTAAGACACACACATTGTAATGCATGGAAGAGTCACTGCAGTAGCTTTGTCTTTCATACGGTGAAGATGAGATTTCCTCATGTTTAGGAAATTTTTCAAAAAATTGCTGACATAGCTGGAGTTAATTGCCAAGTATCCTGTAGGGGGTAAGGTTTTTTTTTCCCCTTGGCTTGTTGCGATGCATATGCATTGGAAGCAATACAATTTGTTTGCACCTCAATGAATTTTTAAAACAGAAGGCTGTTAACCCTAGATCTTCAAGTCTCCAGAGGAAGAACTGATACTTAATACGTTCAGGGTTAAAAGATAGGCTATGATAAGCCATGTGAAACAGGTCTGGTGTTTCAGGATCAGTTCTAAATATTCTTGTATTTTTTTCCCTCCTTGCAAGCACATTTCTAATTTTTCTTCTCACATATCCAACAATGCTGTCAACCATTGGATGTGCATGAAGGTAGCTTTTGAAACTGGCATCAGTCAAAACTCATTAAAAAGAAAGTTATGATTGCTGATACTTAATTTATGATGATCACACTCCCAGTTACGATAAATGTACAATACCTTTGTGACTTGCAAGAAAGCTTTTTCATCTTGATAATACCTTGCTTCCTGGTGACAGTATTACAGAGTGGATTAGAAATGAATTAATATAGAGATTTTTTTGATCTTTGTTTTACCTACTTGTAAAGGTGGATTGACAGTAAACCACAATAGATTCACTTTTGTGGTCACTGGTGGAAGGCTCTATTGCATTGCTGTTTTGAAAGGAAAAGCTAAAGATTTTGTGCCTTGAGGCATCAAGAATGCACAAATATGAAAGTAATACACACTTTGACAGAATTCATTGCTCTGACAATACCCTTTTAATATTGTTAGAAACTCACCTGGGGAGGCCTGCACACGTGTTTTGGAAGAATAGGTATGTTTTCTGTGAATCACTTTGTCAGAAAAAGGGAAAGTCTCTAGAAAAAGTTAAAGAAAAGTGTAGAAGAAAAAGGAAGAAGGAGAGTTCTGTAAATCATCTATCAAGGAAAGAGATGCAATTTTTTAGCAGCATAGAAGTGATTAAGAGAGACTTCTCAGAATGACAAACTTACATATGGCAATTTTTAGAGCTGGTCTGTAGAGGTGTCCTATCCTCAGCAGATTTGAATTTAGGCTTTTAAATACAGAACCATATTTCATCAGTTAAACTACAGCATTTTGTAAGATGAGCTCTGGGGGAACCTTATTTTATCCCGAACGATAATGATCATGTTAGAACTTGTTTCATGCATTAATATGATGATTCTGAGAACTTTTGTTTAAAAGCCAGGCCTTGCTGTTTCTACCAATATTATTTATGTGTCATATGATTTCAATATCATGAGTCAATATGTAGGTGCAAATCTGACAAAAGCAACAAGACCCAACAGGAGGTCCCTGGTTAAATGATGAACAAAATGATATTATATTTGGATTAGTGACTGGGAAGTATTGGTGTTCATGCATCCAAATGAAAGTTAAAAATACGCTTTTTATTTGCAAAGTCAATCTGGAATGCAGTTTGCTTTAAGACTAAGGCAGAGTATAAGTGCACTACCTCTTTTCTACAAAAGAATGGCTATTTTCACCCTTAGCATTTTTTTTTTTTAAAGAGAACTTAGAAATGGAATAAAATAAATATTAAAAATGACAAAAGAAGAACAAAAAGCATCATTAACTGCTGCACAGCTGCTGTGTGTCTGCTGTCACAGGAATTACCCTTAACTACTACGGATGAAGTTCGCTATCATTGGTTCTTTGGATGCTTCACAACTGGTTTATTTTTAAAGGAGTTCTTTCTATATATGTTTTAATAGAACATGCAGCTGTTAGTTTCGAAGAAAAAAAATCATTGTTTTAGTCCTGAAGAGACTGAAGATCAGTTGACAGAGCTGAGATGGGGATCCACTTGAATGTTTTATTTTTTCCTTTTTGTTGTCTTTTTGATTCAGTTCTTTCATTTTAAGTGTGATGTTTGGAAAGTAGTCTTTAAAATGGGCTCTTCTGTGTTGTGTTTGAATTTGAACAAAATTAACATTTGTATGTCATCAGTAGATGCAATGCATAGCTCAAGGCAATGAAGGATAGAAAGTCAAAGAATATGGGAAATTTGATTAAAATGAATAAACAGTAGAAGGTCTTAAGGGTGGACATAGCTTACTCATTGATTTATTTGTATTGTTTCTTGAGGCAAGAGAAGCTAATTCCATGGGATGCTTAGAAAATAGGCTTTAAATCTGAAAATAAAAAGGCATTTAAGTCAATGAAATTAGGTTTTAGACACTGTAATCTGGAGACTTTCCTATTATGTTTCTTAGTCCTATTTTATAAAGGGAATACAATACTGTGCAGGTAGATGCTCTTTGAGGGAATGTCTTTCCACTGAATTTTCATTGTAGCATTTATGATGCCAAGTTCAGTTGGATATCCACAACTTTTTGTGTTGTCTTAGTCGTGGGACGTGAGCTGTGAGGTAGAGCTCAAATTGCCAGCCTGGCAATTAGCTGCTGTGCATGGCTTACCAAACATCATTCCATGCTGACCACTCTTCGCTGACCTGAACCACCTGCTCACTTGTTGCTTGTATAGTGTTGCTTCAGGAAAATTTTGTGGTTTGCTAGACCTCTGCTCTCACATCTTTCTAATGCTTTGGCTCTTGTTTCTTAATTTGTCACAGCATTCTGAATGTTCTTGATTATGAGCTTTTATACTTCTGAGTTTGCTTAATGGATTGACATAGGTATATTTTCAACGATTCAGAGACTTTCTTGTCAATGTTTTCTTAGCACATCGGTGCTGGAAATGTGAAACATTTTGTGTGCTGGTGTTTCACTTAAGTTCAGTGTGGAAGGGCAGTTTTTGCAAGAGGAATTTTAAATGAAAAGCCACTTGAAGTGGACATCCAAAACAGGGGACCTGCTTATACTATCCCATAGTTTATTCTGATGAAGGAAGCTTCCCAATTCATTTACTCAATAGCTCTTGACTTTTTTTTTTTTTCTCAAGGAACGGAACAAGGAGAGTGCGAAGTTTGCATGTTTATTTCTGATACAGATATTTCAGCTTAGTTCCTCATGCTGTTTTCTTAATGTTTGTAGTCTTAAAGTAGGGGCACAGAGAATGCAGGTGCCTAGTGGGCCATGAACAAATGTACTCCCCAAAATAAAAACCTGAATGGATGTGATTGTTTCCCTGTGTTCATTGGGCAAAAATTGACAATTCTACTGTGTTTGTGGAGGAGTGAAAGCTATAACACTGTGCAGATGAGTCCTTCCCTTCTCCATTTAATATTTAATTTCAAATCAAGACAGCTTAAAATGAATAGAAGTTGATGCTGAGCAAATAAAGTTGTTAAGAAGACTCTCTCTCTCCAAACCTTAAATGATCTTTAATGCCAGCAAAATACAAATGACCTGTTGAAGCTCTTTCGTGAAGAATGATGTCAAGTGTCCTATTTTACATTTCTTAGAGAAGTGCAGCCTTGGAGTTGGGGAAATGACCTCCATATTTGGGATTCCTTTGATTTCAGTGTTTTAAGTATTTTCATATGCATAAAGAGCTTTTTCCACTTCAGATTCCTCTCTTAGCATTATGAATATTGCACCATGCACTGATCAGCCCCACTGAGTTGTGTGAAAGGCAACTACATTGTTATTCCAAGGGAATGTATATTATGCCTGTTTATAAAGAAGCTGAGCCAGAAAGCTGAAGTGACTTGAATAATTTCTTGCATTCAAATCGAGGAAGCCTTGTCATTGTCCTACCATACATTAAGTGACAAATTTCATCTAGTCCAAACTTTGTTTTTGGAACTATAAGCTGGTTCTATTTGGGCCAGTTTCATAATCTGAAATGTATGTGATTCTGGGCAGGTTCCTTCTCTCTCTCTGTATTTATTTTATGTGGCAAATCTAGGAGGACAAAAATCCCCCAAATTCTGATATTAAAGGCTTTCTAGCTCTTTTAATACTTCCTTTTGGGATTGTCATGAAACCTAGAATTCAGGTTTCAGAAGTTTAGTTGCTAAATCTTGTTTTCTTTTTTCAATTTGTGTACCAGTCAATTCTTATGTCGATTTGTGTACCAGTTCTATGTAACCGAGGAATAACATATTTGAAACTCATGTTTCAGGTTAGTGGCATTTCTTTTGAACAACAGCTGACTCTGAGAATTTATAAACACTTAAAAGATACATTTTCATTCTCTGAAAAATGGCTCACCTCCATTATAGGTCATCCCTCTAACAACAATCCTCATAACCTGGGCTCCTCTTTGTATCCCTACATCACTACCATAGGAAGAGAAAATTACTCAAATCTAAAACTTTTCTTTGAAACAAACAACCTGTTCCTCCAGTAGGGCTTGTATTCCGCATACATCCGTTGTTGGTTATATCAGGAACAGCGGCGATGTGCTGGGATTTCGCTATTTCAGTAACTGACATCTGTGTAAAACCATCAGACCAATGTGCCATTTAACTTTCTTACACAGATATTATGTATACACACAGAGGCCTTTGTTAGGGTGTCATACAGTTTGTAATGAAGCTGAGATGATTCTAATGAATTAGGTGAATCTAATCTGTTAGAATCCTCAGATCTATAATTCTGTATTCAACTAAATTACTTTGCAATTAATTTTTCTGTTTGAAATAGTTACTTTGCCATAAGAAGCTTCTACTGTGCAAAATGTTTTCTGTGATAGCACTGTTTTTGATAGGCCTGTCTATGTGGCAGTCCTTGAAATCTGTTTTGATTCCTTTCACTGTGAGCTCCTGTGTGTTTATTGCTCTGTTGGAATCTTCCATAAGCAGAGGATTTTATGCTCAGATACTGTAAACAATCCTGTAGTTTTTAAACATGCAAGAAACGCTGCAGTAATATATATTTTTTTCCAGTGTACCTATAACCCTGGCTCTGGTGTGCCTTAGTTAACCAAGCTCTTTTTCTAAATTTCCTGGATTATTATCAGTGCAAGTTTTACCAAGGCAAGTGTCAGGGAGCCAACAGCTGCAGACTGCCAGCAGGTGGAATTTATTATATTTTGGAATTTATTTTTGCTTTCAGTGAGACTCAGTACTGACAAGTTTAGAGTGGCTGCTCTGAGGGTGTATTCTGCCTGTTGCTATCCAGTCAAAATCTCAGGAAGCGTTAGGGAAACATGGCTAGCCTAACCCATTATCAGAGTGAGTGAGGTTCTTGTCTGTGTTAATGGCAGCTTTGTGTTGGTCTAAATGTGGTTAAGATTCAGGTGGGTATGGTGAAGTGAGAGGTCAGTAACTCTTGATATACTTGTGAAGGCAAACCTGCCCTTCCAGCTGGAGCCTGGGCAGGGAAGTCAGGGAGAGGAGAACTTTGTACATGGCCATTTTATTTCTTAAATATCCCCATCAAGTCAAAACTGAATACGAGTTGTATGCTGAGATGTGCTTTTATTTGGACCCACTTTGTGGTTTTTTCACTTTAGCCTGTATAGTTTCAGGGATCCTTTCAATGCTACTTGATGTTGACTCTGTCAGTGGCAGGAGAGTAAGACATTTTTGGTTTACAAATTGACAGAAATTTTGAGGGAGAATTTTGTAATCTGAGGGTGTAATGATGATCTGGCATCATTTGAATAAGGGTGAAGAGGCTTTAGAAATTAAAGGTGTTCTCTCAGGGAAGACAGCTCAGTGCTTTTCTATCTTAGCAAATTTCAGGCAGGAAGGGATCTCAGGAGTCCTATACTCCAACTTCCTGTGGAAAAAAACAGAATTAAATATAACATTTTTGAAAACTGAGTGATCTGATGACCAGAAACAACCTATTTAGTGTTCTGTTTATAACCTCTTTGCACAGATATGCTGCCGTTTTTTTCCAGTAGCTGGTGTTTTGTGGTCACTGAAGAGTTCATTTCACATAAAACACATTCTGTTTTTCAGCTTGGAAATGTGGAAGACTGAAGAACTGAAGCCAATTCATCTTGTGTCAAGATGCCTGGAAGGTCCCAGCAAATCGAGAATGATGGGAAGATTGAGGTTTTTCTCAGCTTTTGTCAAGGATAGTACCAGGTACTCATGCATACAGCACAATTGACTTCAAATTCTTGTCTGAAAACCTCCCACTCCTCCCTCCAGAAAAATAATTTTCTTTTGGTGTTTTGCAGCATTATTTAACTACAAATTTAGAATTGTTTAGTTTGCTTTCATTCTTTTGTTTACATGTAGCAAATAGAAGTGATTTCATAATTTCAGTTAAAATTAAGCTGCATTTGTATTTTGACATCCCCCAGGCCAACAAGAAAAAACAAGCAAAAAACTTTAAACTGAAGGGCTTTAAATTAAAGGACTTGGGGTGTGGGGTCCAAACTGTCAATCCTCACGCCATTGCAGCCGACAGAAATAAGCCAAGCCGACTAGAAGAGTGACAAATGTTCCTTAACTGCCTCCCATGACATCAGCCAGAAGGCCAGCCACCTCAACACGCCTCAGGGTGTGTATAGCTATGGGAGATTTTCTTGCATCCCTCTAGGGATACCTGCATCCTCTGCTCCCTTTTCTTCTCTGAAGTGCTGTGCATGCAGCATGGGGAATAATTAGGAAGAATTAGAGACCTGTGTGCGGTTGCAGGACCATGATCTTATTGCAGTCATGGAGACATGGTGGGACAGCTCAAATAACTGGAATGCTATCATGGATGGCTGGACACTTTCCTTTGCAGCCTACTGTAGGGAACCTGCTTTAGCACTGGAGTTGGACGAAGTGACCTCCCAAGGTCCCTTGCAACCCTTATGATCCTGTGAAAACCCTACGTATTTGCAAAGCACCTGTTTATCACTCCTAAAACTCTCTCTTAAATATTGCAAGGGATTTGGCTTAAAATTACAAGTTTTATCTTGAATTTTGTGACTAATGACTGAACTGAATCCTGGGGTGCCAATGTGCTGGTTTAACACACATTTTGACTCAAAAGGAGTTTTTCAGAGTTCAGATGCATATCTATAGTTTGTGTTCTAAATTCTTCTTTGATGAATAAGATCATTTAAGTGTAACTGTCAGTAGCAAAATGTAAAACCAATATAAAAATAGTAGAGAAAATTACTTTCAATATAAAGAAAGAGTGAGTATCATATTCTTCAGGGGAAAATACAGGATGCAAATGGAAACACTGTGGCTGAAATTCAGTCTACGGTTGAATAGTGTATATTGTTAAAAACATATCGTTAACATTTGAATATTTATGAGAGCAATACTAATGATTAAAAGAACCATGGAAATATTTAATGAGTCCAGATCATCACGTCCACAATTTTGTCTCACTGAAAGGTTGGCACTGTCAGCAGTATAACAGCATTGTGTTTGTTAACATACTAAGATTTTAGTTCAATGCAAACAACGTAGAAATAATCTCTAGAAATTGAAAAAGTTGTGCTTCTGCAACATAAAGATGTGCTTTGCATATTCTCCATGCAAATAAGTCTTGACCAATTCTTGTGGAGTAAGGAGGAGACCAAGTCTGAAGTATTGTGGCTATAGTTCTTTTTATTGATGTGGCAGTTTCTGATGTACGTTTTGAGTTCATTTGCTAGTCAGAAATGTAGCCACATGAAATAATTGTAGGCTTTAACTGCATGTGCCAAATCAAACTGATGTTAGATTTTTGTTTTTAAACTTAAGTGGTACGATAAGTGAAATGAACATAAATTCAGGTTTAGTATAAACTATGGTTAATCTCTTTGAGTTCTGTGAATGGCATGAAATTTCAGCTGAGAGAACTGTGCTCACTGTATTCATCACATTCTACTTTTCTTTACTTTACGTATCCAAAATTTTGACAGTGTAAAGAACCTAAATGTTCTAACAATATTATGCTCAAAATTAAAGTGGATGTTCCCTAGATAGGCATTTAACATTCAAATAATTTTTATGTTGCTATAAATATTTTGCGTCTTAGAAATGAAGTGTTTGCCATCATGGACATCGTAATTTTTGTGCACTGTTTGCTTCACGTGATAGAGGAATTATAAGCTACAATATGTGATCAAACAGCAATATGGAAAGCTTAAATAGAATGCGCCCTAAGGACAAAGGCTGGTTAAAACTATAGGGGATAGAATAAATGGGAGTTTTAGTAAAGCTATCGCTGATTCCAACAGATAAATTATGCTCTGCCTTTTTTGTATCTCTTTGGGACTGTACTACATAAATTATGACCAAATATAATTTAGGCTTTCAGCCTATATTTCTGAACATCCATCTTGTACATTTTAAGTACAAAATTACCATTTTGCAGAAGTATAAAATTGAGACAAATTTTTTTCATCTGTGCATTTAACTTCTGCATACTTTATTGCAGCTACAGGGTTAGAGAGGACCTCATTACTATCCAGAGGGTGATGTTAGCTCGATGATTGTATAACTGTGTTAAGATCTACATAAATGTGGATAAAGTTTGGGGGACAGAAGTCTGGAATTATATATTGTTTCAGAATAGGTATGGACTGTAACTTTAAGTAAGAAGTTAACATGCTTTTCTTAATAAAAAAACAATCCTTTGTAAATCCAATTATTTATAATTTAGAAAGTTACATTTAGAATTTCTTTTTAAAATACAGGTACAGTCGAGTCACCTGAACTTTGGTGTGTGTGAAGCCCGCGGAGTATAGGCCTTCAATGCATTTATGAGCTCTCAATTTGCACTCGTATGTTAGTGTGTATATATGAATAAAGCAGTAGATCCTAGCCTTATTTTCTGTTGCTAAAACGGAACATTTTGTAGCTTGGGTTTCTGTGAAATTAACTGAGAGTTGTGTCCTTCATTTCCCCCATTATAATACGTGATATTGTAATACTATCTGGTCTTAAAATTAGTAATAACCACAAGGTACTTCCTTGGGGTGAGTGCATTTCTTCTGGAGGGGATAAAATGGGGAAAAAAGGTGAAACTCCTCGTTTGAGGAAGGCAAACTCACAAGAAATTTGTATTTTTGACAAAGGAGCAAAATTTAAAACTGACCCATGTTAGCTTAAATAATATGCCAGTAGCTTGCAACAATATTACTAGAGGAGTTTTTGATCTGTAATAATGGAGAACTATCCCTCCAGATTTGATCTAACTTTATTAAGAATAAGAAATGTCTTGCACTTAGCAGATGCACATATGAATTACACCTGCAGTATACAAGGTTTTAAAATTGTAAGACCTAGGTAGCATATGTAGCAAAGTCAGCTTTATTTTGCATACATTTGATGACCATGGCTTTGAGAATTCAATACAAACTTTCATGATGTGCAAAAATGTGAACAGAGAAAGTATCTGTTATAGAAGTACAATGAGTAAAAGTGCTGAAGAGGAAAATCCCTCCTCTTCCCCCCAATACAATAGGCCAGTTTTCCTCTGTTACAGATTTCCTATCCATTAACTTGGCAAAACACTGTACATATGAACATCGCCATAACAATGTTTACCTTTTTTCTGTAATTGATATTCCATTTAAAGCCACTAGCATTCACTAGACTGCTGGCTTTCCTCGCTTTCTGCATAAGTAGAGGGAATACAGGAGCTCACGCAGTAATGCTAATTGCTTATAAAGATTTTAATGACAATCACTTTAACTGATGGCAGAGATTAGTCTGCTATCACAGACACCATCAAATGCAGCACCAATAGCTTGTCACCTTACCTTCTGTAGGGGAAAAAAAGGTGTTTCTGTTATCTACATAAAATGGTGGAATATTTAAGTTTGAAAAGTGTGAGAATGGCAGTTTCAATTGAAACTTTCAGATGTTCTCTATTAGAAAAAAGTAAATTGAATAGAAGAATAACAACAACAATAAAGACTTCTAGACCTCTCTCCTCTATCATGTAACCTTGTAAAATATCTTCTAGGGAGGAAATGCAATGTAAAAATTATAAAAAAAAAAATAAGTAGTGTCTTTGGCTCTCTAATTAGTTTTCTGAATATAGTCTCTATTATTTTTCCACTGAAAAGTGGGAGAAAAGGAAAGGAAATTTTATCGCTTTGGGATCACTGTCAGATTGCTGCTGCATGATTCCTACTTTCTGGGATAGGACAGACCGTGTGTCTTTGCATTATGTGTTTCACAGTTATGTACATTTTTGTGAGTCTTTATCTCCTGAAGTTCTCTTGGCCGGGGATCCAATTGCTTAAGGACATTATGGCTGACATTACACTGTGGTCTTAGTTTCTCAAAAGACAATTTGTTCTTGCACTAGTGAATATCCTTCCCAAAATAATGAAGCATCCATCTGTGTAGCTCATCGCTTATTTTTCGTATTATGACTGGGAAGATGATCTTGTGTCAGAGGGAAGACTATTCCAGTGTATGGTAGGAGAGGATGATGAAATGCATTCTATTATGTTTTACAAGTCCTTCTCATCATTAATTATGTATTGTATTTTACCTTTTAGGTCATGAGCTTTTAAAGTCATCTTATGAACACAAAAGAAAGTCTATGAGTTGGCTATCAAAGGGTTAAATTTTATTTGAGTCATTACTAAGTGATTTCATGTCCAGAGAGCCTTCAACTCAGGATGTGTAACATTTATCTGCCCAGAATTAAAAGGAAATGAAAGAGATTTATTACTGCTTGTTTCTTGAAGATGGTTCTCCACATTTGGATTGGTTGAATGATTGAGGATAAAAGGCTTTCATAACGATGTTGCATTGTACAAATGAGCTCTAACCAGAAGTGCTGTCCTAAATGCTGCTGACTTAAGGATAAAAGTACTAAGAAGAGAGGATACCCCTGCAGTTAAAGTTATAACCAGTTTCCTCTTATAAAATACTAATTTAACTGGCGTGATTTAGTCTGGCAAAATTATTTGTATTTGAAAAATTGCCAGGTTTGCACTGAAGTTTAAAGAAAAAAATAAGTCAGTCAAATGATGTTTGAGGTATAAAAGGGCTGGCTGGTAGTGATGCTGCAGATGTAAGATTGAGTGCATCCAGAGAGGGCAGAATCATTTTTAGACAACATGGGGGAAAAAAATAGAGGTGAAGCTAGGAAGGAGTATGTGCGTCTTCACATTGAAAGCTTTGATTTCTTCAAACATTTTGGATGTTCAGATGGATCATAAGTCCTTAAGATCTGAAAGAAGCAAGTCAGCATTCAAAGAATCAGTAATATCCAAGTATGTTTCAAAAATGAGCACAGTCAATTTCACACTGCCCACATAGATGTAGATTATTTTTTCCAAGTAACAAGAAATGTATGTGCATGTTAACATCACAATTTAAACCTAAATAACCCCCAAACTTTAATTTTTCATTTGCCCTTAAAGGACTTATTGAAAAGAAACATATAGTATAAGATATATTGATCTCTATTAGGTATAAGCTCTTATTTTTATATAATTTTAGTATTCTAACGTAACACAATAGTTACACAACTTCTTGTGAACTATAGATGTGTCGTAATTTCTAGTTCTTGAGATTAACCCCTACTTCCTAAAATAAATAAATTGTCCATTCTTAGCTGAATTATCTTTTGAAATGTAATGCTTGAATTTTTAAACACTAAAATGAAGATACCAGAAGTAACAAAAGTTTGAAGTGATTTGATTCTATCGTATGCCTTTCATTTTTTGACAAAGGACTCCTTATTATGGTCTTCTGCTATGTGATTCTTGCTCTGTTCTGGATCTGTCAAGGGCTGGAAAAGTTGCTGCTGCTGGGTCTTAGTGCAGATTGGATTCTGGGTGCACTCGGTATTGTGAACATGTGGTATTGTACTGCTGGTGGATGACCTATAAAAGGCTATCACATGTAGTCTGTAAATTGGAGAATCCAGGTGCTAGCTGATTTCAGGAGCTGGGAAAGACAGAAGTGGTTTAAGACTTCTTTCTCAGACCCTGTGCAACAGAGATAGAATTAGGGCCAATTTATTATAATGCTTACCATAAATTTCCTTGCTTTACAATCATTTAATTTTTTGAAGAATGATAAAATGTATTGTCATTTGTGCAGAGAATATAATGAGATACATATATAGAGATACGGGAGAACAATCTTTTTTTTTTTTTTTTTAACTTTGAATTTTCAGTAAACAGCTCATGAATGTATGTGCTATTTCCACAAATTTTGGGGTTTTGGGTTGTGTAGTGAATGTTTTAATGTGTGGGTTACTTGGGAGTCCTGTGGTATTCACAATTTGATAATTGGTCTGTGTGATTGGTCACCCGTCCCATATTTGCTTTCTGGCTGTGTGCCTCTGGCATTTGTAAGTACGTATAACCCTGGACAGCTTCCTGAGGGTTTGTCCTTGCTCGGTGTAGGCAATATTATATGGAAGTTATAAAAAAGAAGTGTAAGAAATATAAAGAATACTTGAAACATTCTATTTTAATTTTCTTCCAAAACATTCTAATTTTCTGCTGGTCACTAATTTAAATATATGATTATGATTCTAGCAGTTATCTCCAAGTAAGTGCAGATGCGAAGATTCAGAGTCAAAGCATGCAAAAGAATAGCTAAGCTGTATCCTGAATGCCGGTTTGACCTTTTCTTGATGGTTAAAATGGTGGCATCTTTATGACTGAACACGTTTTTAAAAAATAGAATTCTAAACTGAAGCTGGAATAATATGTAAGTTCCTAAATTACTCTACAAAGGTAAACTGGACTTATTAGATCTTGATTTTTATTCATAAAATAACTAAAATGCCAGTGTTTTAATATACTGTACATCTGTTAACTTCTGTGTAGCTGGGATGATCTATAGATACAAAATCTATATCTCTGTATTTTGGATTGGAACGGCTGCTTAACAGCACTCTTTGCTTTCTAAAGCTACTGATCAAATAGATTGTATTTTTAAAAATATCAGCATTCATGCAGCATACTTCTTGCATCCAGTTCTTATTCTTATAATATCTTCTTCAGATGTTTAGATTCTGTGATTCTTCAGTTATGCCTTTTCCTCACCATTGTTTAAATATTATTGATATTCGCAAAGTATTTCATGTGAGTTCTGCCACATGATAAAGCAAGACAATAACAAGCATTGTGTTCAGCATAGTTTTGCTGTGGGTTTTACAGTTTTTTGGCAGAAAGTCAGCATGTTAAATGATTCAAGATCAAGGTTTTTGCTGTAAAGAGAGTGAGTTGCATGTCAAGAAAGCCTTACTACGTAAGTCCCCAAAAGAAAGTAGACTGTCAAGAATTGTACCTGCATAGAACTTGGAAAGTAAAAGAGCATTGTAGGGGGTACATGTGTTTTTCTCCTACTCAATTTTAGCAGTTGGAATGAAAGTGCCACTCAACTGATGAACAAGATCATTTGGAGTATCAGGTCCAAAATCTGATTTCTCAAGAGAGTGTAAAAGTTTCTGGTGCTGCATTATAATCACTTGAGGAGATCTGAGAACACAGTCTTGTAGATTGTTAATTAATAGGTCGAGGATTTTATTGATTATAAGATGGTAAGCCTGATCTAGTCATTGGGGGTGATGTTTGATTTTTCAGAGGTTGCAACATCTGTATAGTCGTACAGGGGACTTCCTGGCATTTACTTCAGAGGAGAGTAGAGAACTTTGGTTAGTTTGTGTATCTCTAAAAGGGATATAGAGCGCATGGCACTGATGTAGAAGAATTGCCATTGTCAGCATAACGACTTTGGTAAATAGCGTGAGCATATTTATGAGCTTTTATTTTGCCTGGCTTATGCTAGTGGAACAGGGAAAAGTCTGTCCAGGAAAACACTGATAAGAAGCACTGAATCAGATTTAAAGAACTATTTAAAAATGTGACTCTTCTGAAAATGCTCAGGAGCACAGTTTGATCTGCTGAGAATCTCAACAATTTACTCATCTGCATGCGCTTTAAGTAAAGCTGAAAACCTAAGTAGTGATAAAACTGAATCATATGCCATAAAATTGGTCTAGGTCTTTTAAGTTGCAGCACTAAAAGCCTGAGTACTAAAAAGGGGGAACTCAAATTGGAGCCTAATAAAATATCGCCCCGTGTTTGTTCCTCATACAGAACAATGACCTCTCATAAGCCACTGCTTTCTTACTTTTCTAAGGGTTACTCTGTTGCCTTGATTCCTTCCCTGATTATCTTGAAGCCTGTCAAGTTGGAAAGCTCTCTCCTCCCTTGCTCTTTCTTCCTAATAGACATGAAACAGTCCAGTCAATAATATTTTACTTGTCTTCCCACTGCGTGTCTCTTCCTCTGATCAGTTTAGGCGGGTTTGACTGCAAAAAGTCAGAAGGGAGGTTAAGATCTGAAAGTTCAGCCAAATGTTATCAGCCACAGAGATGTTGCTAAGGGAAAGGCCTTACAGCCCCTAAGACCAGAGCCAATAATAGCTGCACATAACTGATAACATCAACAGCTGTCAAAGATCCAGGCATTTGTGGTTTGTCTGTAAACTCAAACACCTGTATTCAGTCAAGCTTTGATTGTTATCCCCTCTTTTCCTGTCATTTTGATTCGTTCCTTGAAGGTGCTGCCAGGATATTCTAAGCTGCTAGTTGATTTATAAAGTGAAAGAGCCCTTCGAAAGTTTGGCACAGTTTGAAAAATCGACTGAGGCTCTCATTCATAGGGTGACAAGTTACTTTGACATTGATATTGACAGCATTCTTTTAATTAAGTTTTAGACGATGTAAGAAAGGGTTCAGATCCTTGAAAGCATGGGTTAAAAGTACGTTAACAGCTTCAACATGTGTCACTTAAAAGAACATTATGCACTTTAAGATGGTTTCTTTTGTGATGAATTAGATCAAAGTGACTAATAAACATTCTCCATGAAAGCTCTTCAGAACACAGTATATACATGTTTGAGATATTTAAAAGATAGGGTTTCAAGGATCAAACTGAAAGCCAAGCTAACATATCTTGAATGGACAGCTGATACTGTTGTCTCACTACAAGAAATTAATATGCAGCTCAGAAAAAGAGAATTCTTTAATTTCAATGGGAATTTCATGATAAAGTATGCATGGGTAGTTCTTTACCAATCATGCAGGGAATTGTGCAGAAATGCGTATAGAACAAACGTACAAAAGGAACAGTTTGAAGTGGCTGGATTATAATGGTAGGGTGAGATAGACAGATTATTGCTATTATTATTTTGGATTAATGCTAACCACTGCAGCTCTATTGACTTCCTCTGCTCTATACTTTGCAGTGAGTTTGAAATCACTGAGCAGCATGGCTGTAGTCAAATGTAATGGAGGTTTGTGCTTTGGTTACGTTTATGTAGTGCTCATCTCCGTCTCTTTTAAAGCACCTTTCTTACTCTGCTTCATTACTTGTAACCTTATTCCCAAGAAAAAAGAATACATACTAGAAATAGACAAAAGAACAACATTTTAAAATAATTGACTAATACTGGTAGACTATATTATGTATTCCAAGAAGAATATTTCCAGCCAGAGCCAGTTGCCTTTAGAACTGAAACATTTTCTTTGTAAAGAGATTACAGTGATGAAAAATGATAAAATGTTCCATAATAAAAATTTGGTGGTAGAGGTTGTAATGGTTGTTTTCCTTTTCATCAGTGTTTTTGTTGTCTGCCTGCAGTTTTACAAGACCAGTCTTTTGCAAACGCAGTGGAGGACATGGGCTGAACTTGGGTGTGTGTCTGAGTGCACAGCTGAGTGCTTCTCTGAGGTAGCAAGAGACGTAACTGTGAATTGAAAACTGATTTTTGTCAATTATTTCTAAACAGCAGTAAAAACAGAGTAACAGAAAACCTTAGTTTTTAGTAAAATAACTTTTTGCTGAGATTCAGTATTATTCCTTGATTGAAGTCTGTTTTGCTCCTTGAGTTGCAGGAACACAGGGGAAGGTGGGCTGAAATGCTGGGAACCTCCAAGTCAGTGAGACTGTTCATGACTATGGGCTTGAAATGAAGGTCTTCTTTTTGTTCTGGTCAAATTACGTACTGAAAGGTAATGGTGTGCAAAAGCAGGCATATATAGATGAATGCATCCCTGATTCTCCTGAAGTTGAGTGAATGTAAATATGTGAAAGTGTGCAGATGTAAGCGGGATGGTGAGTGGAAAGACAGGGGTAAAACATTGAGCAGTTTCAGTAAATCCAAGTTTAATACCAGCAGTCTAACCTGGAAAGCTAATCTCAGAGTGGCATTAATAACCATAATGACAGTAAGTGACTTGCCCATGTTTTCTATAGATTGAGCAAGCCCGTTCAAGAAGCATTGATGCACAGCTTCTGTTCCCCTTCTGGCCTCAGAGGGACAGTTTAGGGGCAGGCCTTATTGCTGATGCCTTTCCTGACTGCAACAAGAATTTGAAATACTGGAGGATCGCAATAAAATTAATGTTTTTGATATTTGCCTTCTTTGATTTCCTCCAAAATTTCTTTTTCAAGAAAGTCATGTACATTGTGTATCCTTCAAAGATGACTGTGGAAAAAGATCCTGCAATTTGTACTTTAAAAATAACTATATTTCAGGAAAAAATGTATCAGGAATTTTTAAGGCATGCACTAAACTATATTGCTTTTGTAACACAGAGGCAGGAAGAAGAAAGTAAAGACTAAATCTAGTATATTTTAGCAGATGTATCCTGTGTGTTTACCTTTATCTTTATGTGAAGTTAAAGCCAGAACTGGAAGCTTACACACCTCTCACTGACTCCTGTTGTACTGCAGCTGTCCATATGGAAAGTACCCATCAAGGAAAACTTAGAAATGTTAGTCTCAACTCCAGAGTAGAACTAATTTTTAAAACCCATATTTCATCACATTTAGTGGGATCTTAAACATATGCTTCAACTTTCTTGAAATAATACTCTTTTAGATTTTTATCAGTTCTGTCATGATTTCAAAGAGAATGGAGTGGATCAAAATGGTTTATTTTCATGGTTATATAATCATAATAATTCTTGCAAGGCTTTGGATGCATTAACAGCTCAAGCAGTGGTTTATCGTTAGGCATGTGAACTCGGACCTGGGTGAAGGTTCTCACATTTGAAGTTGGACACATGCTGTAGGAGTTGGGGGCTTTATTGGAAAGGTAACAAATACTGCTTCACTGGTATTACCCATTCCTTCAACCTTTGCAGCATAGAAATAAGCACATAATACTTTTTTACATAAAGGATGTACGCACGTACATCCTTTCTGAAGTGGAATTTGTATGTCGTCCTGTTAGCACTTGATATGATCCTCAATTGAAGCTCATATTCCCTTGACAATGCGCAACTTGTTTCCAAACATACTGAAATATGTATCTAGTTTTCTGATATTACCTTAATATTTCTCAATGTCTCTGTTGGGGAAAATGACGTGAAGAGATTTCCAGGCCTTTAGCTATCAACTGCTAAGTTCTAATCCATTTTCATTTTTAAATTCTCTGTTTCAGCTCATACAGGATTGCACGTAGATTTGCTGTTTATGATTGCTTACTATCCCACGTCACTCAATATTTTGAAGGTTGTCGTATTCTCAATAGAATTAAACATGTTTGAAAAATTGTACAGAAAATCTTAACATTTTATTAATTTCAAAGTCTTTGGAATTATAGCCTAGATTTTGATCCAATTGTATTCTACATTGTTAGGAAAATTTAGTTAAATGAAAGAAATGTGTCAACTTCCATTCCCTTCTGAAAATATCATAAGCAAACTTCTGAAGTAAATTAAAGTTTAAACTTCACAAAATAAATCACTTTGGAAGTCAGGCAGGTCTTTGGGATTAGAATAAATATTTAGTATTGATCTTGTATATAGTGACTCTGCATGGTGTACACCAGTGATGCATAAACTAGTGAACTGAGGTATTACCGGGTCTGTTCTGCAGTGCTCTTTCCTGAGGTACCGCTGAGGTTGGCTGTCTCAATTCTAGTTGCACTTTTGTGAGACAATATTCTTACACTTGTATGTTAAAGCAAGCGGGTTTGTGCAGAGCCTCAGAACTTGCATATTCGTTCTTAAGATATGGAATTTTTAATGTCCCATTTTCCATGTGATAACAGGAAAGGAACTAAAGCATTTCAGTGGCCATAAGATGGATCTTTGGTAGGGTGAAGGTTAAATTCCACGTTTTCCTGTCTTCCCTTATCTATTCCTTTAAAATTATGATGTATTTGGAAAGATGCTTTCTGTCTTTCCAGCTAGCAATATACTGACTGAAGTGTAGTATATGTGCATACTATTAACTTCTTATGGGGCACACACAAAATTCTGAGTAAGTGGAAATTATGTGACTGGCAAGGGGATAAAAGTTCTCTACACCATTCTGCTTTAAAATAGAATTATTGTGCTACCTAATTTGTTGTTTTTCCTATTTCTTACAGAGAAAAAGAAAATTGCGTGACAAAGGTTAATATAACAATCTTCTCTTATTACAATGATTTATGTATGCTGAGCATTAACAGCAGAATGTCATCCAGCTCTCCTTTAATTTGCAGACATCTGGATTTTTCTTTGTTGGGATCACAGTGGTAGATGACAAAGCTGTACTCTTGAGAAATAGGAGAGAACACTGTCATTCGCAGATTGTTATAGCACAAACAACGAACTCTTAACAGTTATCTCTGGCAAGTCAGTGGACTTCAAAAATAGAGCTGTTTTTATCCAAATGATCCGCACTAATGAAATACATGGGGAAGAATATTATATTCATCTTAAAATTATTCAGATCCCATAATATGTCAAATGACTGTAGATAGTGGTTGAAACAACCTAAATGTGAATTCTCCTGCAATTTTAATTTGGAGATGTCAATGCTGCAATTTGCAATGATTATGGTTTAAAGCAGCCAGTTTTGTTTCTTTCTGTAATGTAAGATATAATTTATGTTTTAGAAATGTTTGAAAAGTGGAGGGCAGGGTAGTCTGATTAAAGTAAAATGCATTTTGACGTGTTGGAATCAATTGTAATGAGAATTTTTCATTTTATTGGTGTTTTAACCCAGAATGATCTTGGTGCTGTGCAAGGGTATAGCTTGTAAAAACAATATTTCATCATACTGAGTATCACTGCTCCCTGTGTAGATCAGCCACCTCTGACATGAAATGCAGGTTTCAAGCATTACACTTCCATGGAGAATGATCATTTAGCAAAAAGAATATCCTTATCTGAGAAGTAAAATGAGAATTTTGGCTTACATTAAGCAAATATGTGAGCTGGAAGTTAACTACAATATGAATGCTTACAGTAACACAAAATGTATCTTAGCATTTTTAGCACTTTAAATCATCAGTTATTATTTGCCTGCAACATCCACAGGATTTGCTTGCCTCTCCTCTGCAGCTGTGACATCTGGCAAGATAATTTTAAGCTGAAAAGGATCATGTTGATTCTTGAAGGACCATCCTACTGTCCATATCAATGCTCCTAGTAACTGGCAAAGTGTGGAAGGAAGAAGCTATGTTTTAGAAATACATTAGACCTTTATACGAGGTAGAAGAGACTCATTCAGGAAATGAATTTTCCTAGTTGTTGGATAGTGCAATATTCTTTTTCAGTCTTTTGCTCTCTCTTTTTTGTATAGTCTGTAGCTGTGTGTTACATTTTTCTACTTCACAAATTGTAATATAGACTAGATGAAGAAAAATATTCAACAACTCCAGAGGTGTCCTTCTAAAATATATCATAAAGTAGAATCTCTTCATATTTTGCTTGCGTGAATATAGTTAGCTCTTAGAACGTCTTACCCAGCGTTGTAGCATCCATGTAATTTTGGATTCGTCGTTCAGTTCCTATAAAATAATGGTGGGAATAATAATAACTATAGGAAAATATTTTCAACAAAACTCTTTTCCAGTGATATCTCAAAGACTTTTAATAGAAGGGAAAAAATTTCATTTCAGAATTCACAGGATACACTTTATGACCTCCCTTGATTTGAGAAATGGATGCTTACTGCCAAATTCTGCTTCCATTTATGTCTATTGTCTCTTTATATTCTGATTAGTCATGGAAAGCTAGTGCTTCTCTGGGATCTGCTTTTGCTTTTTATCTGCAATTTTTTCTTTGGATAAATGCAGTTGTAGCTATACAGGTAATGGGGACTTCTGATGCCTTCCACTCCAGGACATTGCAATAAAGTAACAGATCAAAATCTTATATTTTATTTCTTTGCAAGATCAGTTGCCCTGGCTCAAATAAATGCATGGCGTAATTCTTACCATATTTATTTTTCTCAGACCTGAAGAGTCACTGTACGCTCCTGGTATGTAACCAAGACAGCTTGATTCATTCTTCTTGTCTAGTGAACAGTGTTTCTTGGCATAATGCTTTTAGTTTTTGATAGAATTTATTGTTTGGAAAAAATATCATTGCAGGAGGCTTCTCTGCTCAAATTAAAATACAGCTTTGAAAATCTTGAAGTAAAGGCTGCCATTCCCTTAATAATAATAATAAAGACCATGAGGGCAGGGAGAAGAGATTTTTGTCACACTTGTTTTGATGTGATCTGTAGGTCTGTGAGAGAAAAATCTTAACTATTCGCATAATAAAGGCAGTTATCAGAGTTGTATTTTAGAGTGCAACTCAAATGGTTAATTGGGGTGTAAGAAAAGAGCACAGACTGTTCTGCTGTTTGAAATAAAATCATTGTTCCAGGACATGTGTTTCGTATGTAGCTAATCTGTGCAGTTGGCTACCGCTTGTTATTTAACACTCAGTCTGTGCTTTGTAAGCATGCAGCTATATTAATCAAATCAATGTTGTTTTGCTTCCATACAAAACTTCTCTTTTCATGTATAGTCTGCTTAAAAAAAAAAAAAAAGGCAAGTTTGCCTGGTTTTGCAAATGAAGACAGAAAATTTAACATATGCAGCATCCAAAAGTGGTGTTTAAAAAAGTAGTTTTGGGGAAAAAAAAAAAAGGATAAAATAGCTACATTTGGAGACCTTCCCTCTGTAGAACACAGAATGTGATAGATTTTGGAATAAACACACAACAATACGCACTTGTTTGTGTGTGTGTTTTGTATTGTATTTTCTTCTTAAGCTTTTCCCTGGGAAAACTTACCTGTTCTTGCCTGGTAAATGTTCTATGATCCTTCTGAATCCAGCATGTACATTGGCAAATGCTTAGATCTTTTAGTTATATAAGCATAAAACAATGCCTGTTTCACTTGTTGGTCATTGCTTTTGTGTATGGAAAATTTGGGAAACTTTTTTTCATATTATGAAGTGGGAAAGAAAGCATTTCTAATTTCATTTAAAAAAAATTAGCTATACAAACCTTAGGACTAAGCAGAAATAAGAATGAAATTAAAAAGACCAGATGCATCTAGTTCTATTCAACAGAAGACCTTCATATACTAGCAGAAATAAACTTGAGCGATGTTTCAACTTTTTCCTTCCTCATTATCAAGTATATTGTTAAATTGCTTTGCTTATCAATTCACAGATGAGAAATTCTGCTGACTGACCATAACTCCCATTTCAGGAGAAAAAAAAAAAAA
>WBMW01003727.1:751533-771533 GCA_013396635.1 Penelope pileata
AAAAAGAGAGATCTGAACGATTTCTGTTTGGAGAATGAGAATGTAAAATAAAAAATATAGGCTTATGAAATAAGACATGACTTAGCTTTTCACTCTGCTCACAACCCTTATTCCCTTTCATAATAGTAAAATAAGGCCCTTTCCAGCCTAATGTCATGTTACAGCATTAGTGTGATTCCTTTAGTAATTAATAAAATTTAGGCTCCAGCATAGTCAGTTCTGATTAAGCAAACATTAAATTAATTCAATCTGCAAACACTTAACTCTGTTAGAACTATTGAGGGGAGAACGCATTTGGATGGACGGCAGAACGCATCTTCATCGGATTGCTAGCCACCTCAGAGTAGTTAACAGTCAGATCAATACAGCTCCTAGAGCTATAATAAAATGGCTTCGACAAGCTCATCTGTGGCTGAGAACACAGTATACACATTGATTTCCTGGCCTGATATAACCCATTTACCTATTCAGCTAGTCCGTTAAGGAAGGTGTAAGGCTACAAAGGCCCAAGGGAGCAATGATGCCTGTAAGTAGGTTAGCAAATACTTGGAAATGTCTTAATTTGTTTTACAGTTACTACTTTGGGGAGATACATTTTTTTCAAGAAAGGAAAAGGCTTATATGTAATTTCTTATTCTTTTATAATGCTTTTAACCAGGGAAATATATAGTGCTCTGTGCTCAATGTGTGTCTTGATAGAAGTTCTCACTGCTTTGCTGACTGTTTTGGGGGTTTGAATATTTCTGATCCCCAAAATTCTGACTTACCACCCAACCAGCTTTGAATTGTACATGTTGTAAAGCATGTGCCAAGCCCAAGCTGAACCACAATTTTTTATCCTCTGCTTTGTCATTCACTTGGCTTGCTTTCTTGAATCCGCTAAAGAAAAGAAGTGAGAGCAAGTGAATCTGTGTTTGGGGATGCATGGATCAACATTACATTGTTCCGCACCAAGTTCTCACGCTGCTTCTGGCCGCTCATTTGTTATGGCTTAGAGGCCTGCATTGCAGAACTGGGAGCTGGAAAAGCACCTCTGGTCCAGCCCTGCCATCAGGTTGCTTTCTGCTTCTGAGAGCCAGTCTCAGGTACCAGGGAACTGGTACTTAGTACCCACTGCTGGTAAATAGTGACTTTGAACGTTCCAACTGTGGGTAGCTTTTGTTTAAAAGAAGTCCTTTAATGGCTTACAGAAATGTTCAATTCTTAGTCAAGCTCCACATTAATATTGTTTATTTGGTGGCCAGTGTAATTTCTAGTGGCATTTCTTGTGTTTTTGTCAATATTGTGTTACGTGGAAGGTGGAATTTAGTTGTAAAGACTGATATTTATAGTACTGTATCCCAACATAAATGCCTAGGTATGTGAAAAAGCTGTTTTTAAACTAAGTTCAAATGTTCATTCATGTGATTGCTCTCATACTCTGTTATTTCGCTTCTGTTAGTGACGTGTTATTCCCTCTATGACTGTTTGGAGCGGGTGGCTACTCAAACCATTCATGAGGAAAGATATATTGAAAAAGACAGAGTGGTAAAGCTGCTGATTGGCAGTTATTAGATTCAGATAAACTGTAATCTTAAGTCATCTTATGAGCATGCTAATTACACAATGACATTACCTACACAGAGCGCCATTGCTTTGTTAACATGTTATGCAAGGTCCTTTATTAACACTGCAAGAAAGGACTTCCTCTCATTAGATGGTTATGCAAAACTATAATTATACTTGCCTGTGAAAAATGGTGAAGTTATGAAAGGCTTGCTTCTTGAGGGCTTTACTCTTTTTTTTTTTTTTTTTTTTCCTCCCTTGCAGATTATAATCACTCTTTCTCTGGAGCAAGTGTGACACAGTTTAAAATAAGAAATTTGTTTCCATCTAAGGTTTAGAATTCAGTAATCTCTTTATCTTTCTGCTAAGATCACTATTAGGTGTGTTATTGTAGCATTAAAATAAAAAGCATTCTGCAATACCTCAGAGAGTCTATGTAATTTTAAATAGAAATTTGGGTGCTGTCACTGAGGAGAAAATTAGCAGTAAATGACTCAAATTAAAACTGCTTTTAATATAAACATAAAATATTTTGGATGCAATAATTTCTATTGATTTCATCTAATGTAATTTTTATAGAAATGCACTTTTTTTCCCCTGAGTCATCTTTGCATTTTCAAGTTCGTATTTGTGATATAAACCCCATGCAAAAATTCTGCAACATACAAGCAGCATTCCCAGCCTCTGGTAGTAATGCTGCGGTCACCTCTAAGAAGCAGGATGTAACTGCTCATAGCTTCCTGGAGGCAAAGGAGGGATTACAGATGAATTTTCACTCATAACCCTATGATGCCAAATATTCAGCGATGTCTTGTTACAGGTTAATCTAGAGGTGAGTTCTTATTTTTTCCATGAAGTGGACATTTGTACAGAGTTCTCTGTCCTGGAGTGCTTTCCTAGGGATCAGGTGGTCGGAGTTGTACGATTCTGCAGGAGTTTGTGTAGATTGAAATTTTTTTCTTTCTTGTTAGTCAGGAAAGGTGGGGATGAAATTAGAGGTCTAGGCTAGAAAATGTAAATATTTTTTATACATGAGATTAATTCTGAGTAGTGATTAAGGATTGTATCCAATTGAATTTGCTGAAGAGTACTGTTTCACCAGTTCTTTCTGTATGATTTTTAAATACTTGAAAGTTTACATTTTGAATTCTGTCTCCTTCTACTCTGTATTTTCTGAATTCTATATAAGATATAAGGCGTAGAAGCGCAAAAAAAACTGCATTCATGGTTGGCAAGAAAAGCCGATGAAGCCCTCCTTAAATATTTATTTCCCAGGGTGGGGCACACTACGTGAGAGTTTGGTGCTTTGTATGTGCACTTCATATGGGAAGGGTCACATTCATGGAGAGAAACATGTTGTTTATTCTCCAGTGGTGTCTGAGTACTTTCATAGCTTTGTCGCCCATATAAATTTTACACCTACTCTACTAGTATTCCATGTCCTTAAAATCTGGCTGTCTTAAACTATCCATCTAATTGAGTTAAGCACTTTAAATTTATTCTACCGAGTTTCAAATTTTGGTTGCAGCGTTTTGATTGAAAAATACGCCTTTTTATTATACTAATGATGTAGACCAGTAGCACAACTGTTACCACTTTTACCTTATTGTCAGATGAAATGATGGCAAGTAAAAGCCTGTGCTCTCAGAAATTTGCAGTATGCTGGTAGGGACAATTTGCTGCACAATGAAGGTATCTTGAAGAAGGCAGAGGAATCCTTTGTCTGGTGTGGTTTGTGAAAAAAAACAAAAACGTGAAAACGGTTTTGTGAGTATCTTTTATGATATTGACTGTAGATTGACACGTGACAATGTGTGACTGTAAGTCACTCATAAGGATGTCAAACATGTAAGGCTTATAAACAATGTACATAGGTTGCTCTGAAAGTAATGCCTCCTGTTTATTTCCGTGGAAACTACAACAGATACAAAGAGCACAATAACACTGTTTGATGGAGCAAATTATCACCTACAAAACACTATTTTGCAACATCATCACCACCATTAGCTGTACATTTTTGACAGAGATGAACCAGAGTCTGCGTACCACCCTTGTAACAATATGCACCAGCGGAGGTGACCGCTGTCACTGTTGCCACTGCTGAAATGCACCACCACTGCCTCACTGTGCTCACATCCACTGTGTAGTCTCCATAAATGTTCAGCAAATGTCGATGAATGTCAATGGGTGCAATTGTTTCTGCACAGAGGAATTCAGTCCTACACCTTTGCTTCCATGTGAGACACCATTTGGTCAGACTTCCCTTCTGCTGCCATCTGTCGCATGGCAACAAAATATAATGGAATATTGGTGGGAAGGTTCCACCTCTACTGCCATACCACCACCATCTGGCTCTGATGTTGTGGGCCAACATAATAAAACAGGAGGCATTCCTTTTGGAGCATCCCTCCTACCTGTAATTTTAGGGTACCAAACAGACTTAGTGGACAGTGTGCAGTTGATTCTCCTTTGTGATTAACCTAAAATGAAGAGGAAGCAAAATGAATGTAGCAGAAGAATACAGAGTATATAATATTTTACTGAGAGAAGGCAGCCAAGTATGAAATGACAGCAGAGAAATGAAAGGAGAACAGGCAGCATATGAAGAGTTAGTAGAACTGAGGAAGCAGGTCTGGGTTAGAGGCTGGGAGCAAACTAGAAAAGTATTGTTCTGCTCAATGCAAGGAGAAACGAGCGTTTCAGGAAAATTTAATTTTGAGAGGTAACAAGATTGATACTGTGAAATTTGAAAGTGAAAAATTGTGAGTGTTGCATGTGAGAGATGTTTTGAAGACAGTGAACAGAAATGAAACGAAGAGTGTGATTAATACCAAACACTTCAATAATGAAGCAGAAGAGTTACGGAATGAATTCTAGCTTGGTCTCCTGGCAGCCTGGCTAGCAAGCCCTCGAAGAACAAAGGGAAAGTGTTACCTTAATAAACCGTGCCACTGCTTGATACTGGATCTCTTAGGGCCATTTACTTAGGCTTCCATTTCCTTTTAAACTTTCTTCAATAAGCATTTAGTTTAGTGGCTTAAACCATCAAGCCGAGCCATGTTTTTCACAACGTATAGATTAACATTTTCCATTGTTGATGGCAACAGACCACAATTTTTCAAGTGAGTTCAAAGACTGTCTGAGACAAAATGGAATATGACATAGAACACTGATACTGTTGTGGCCTCAAGCAAATACAGAATTGGTACACCGATGCAGTACATTGCTAAAGGCAACCGTAACAGTAGCAGAAGAAAAACTAATAGGCTGGAAATAAAAACTAAGAATATTTCTAATGGCTTACAGGAATGCACCTTACACTGTATCTAGTACTACTCAGTTACAGGACTGAGGATTGAAAGGGAAATGAACGCTAACATGTGGGAAAACTGTGAGCAAAGATGTTTCAGAACCCATGGATAAAAAGAATGTATAGACACAGGGACATCAACCAGAATCATGTCGTTCCGTATGTTGCTCTAACCACAACTCCTCTGTGCCTCTGAAGATTTTGGGGATAGTGAATAGCTTATTAAAATAAATACGTTGCATATTGGGGATGAAAAGAATGGAAAAATATATGGAAAGGTTACAGATTTGCACATACACATTTCTTAAATAGTCTGCACATTGTGGGGCATCAAGTTAAAACTTCAATGAAAATTTCAACCTTCATTTCAGCCTTTCACAAAGGTAGAAATCTGGAAGCTTATTACTTCCTCTGGAACTTCTCTTGTAACCTCAACTCTCCTGAAAAATTCCATTGTTATCCAGCCTGGGAGATTTAGGAGAGGACATTAGCATGAATTGAGATAACATATAGTTAAATATGTCTGCTTTCACCGGGAAGCACCGCCTACTGTGAGATTTCAGGAGCTTGTTATATGCTGTGAATTTTGGGCAGTACTCGGCAGATAGTATTTTTTGAAATAGCAAGTCTTTCTTAGGTGCATTCTGGAAGACAGAGGATGTTCTAGATTTTGCTTAGTGCAACTGTCAAAATGGATTCAGTCATATGAGTTTGCATGTGGTCTCCTCCAGTACAGCCAAGTTTTGTATATGTTGATGCAACATTTTTTGTTTGGTTACCTTTACCCTGGCTTGTTCACTTAAATTCTTTGTGAACTGATACATATAGTTGTTTTGTTTTTTTTGGGAGGTGGGAGGGTTAAGAGGGGGGTCGAACTTGTGATTTTCATGTGGTTTAGAGCATCTCTGTGAATACTTAGCACATTTCTTTTGTCAGTCACTGACTGAGATTGTGAATAAGTGATTTAACTTTTGCTTGAGTAGTACCCATCATATAAGCCAAGACATTCTTTTAATAAGTGAGACTAATAAATAAAGCAAAAGGAGTGGAGTCAGAGGGTCCAGAACCCTGCCGTCAGTCTGACTCAACTCAAGCAATTACCTAAGTAATGCAGCAATAAACAAAAAGAAATCAAATGGATTTTTCACTTCAGAATTAAAAAAAATAATAATGTTTTGTTTCTTTTATCCTTGACTTCTAAGGCCATAACCACACACAGAGCCAGGGCAGCAATTGTACCTCTCACTTCATAGAGCAAGGCGTATGTACTGCCTGGGAGATAAAACATCTTACTTTAAATAAGAAAAAAATCAGTCTGAAAGTTAATAACAAGGAAAATACATTTTGTTTTTCTCCTTTTCCTCCTCCTTTTCCTCCTCCTGAGCTGTACAATACAGAAAACAAAAGCAATTATGGTGCAGCAAAAACAATATAATAAATAATTTCAGAGACAATGAAAGCAGGATTCAAAAAACTGAGACATATGAGAGGGAACTTATGTGTGCATGGCTGTGATATATGGGCAGAGATGTTAATTTTTGTGGTGAAAAATTGCATATGTAAAGATTCAATCATCAAGAGTATACCAGTGAAGTAAGTGAAATCTTATGGGGTTAATTGTAACCTTATGCTATGTTTGAATAAGATTTGGTACTTAGCTCCAGAATGTGACTTTTAGACTTTGACTTCTTCAAATTTTTTCCTTTTTTCTTTTTTTTTTTTACCATGGGATAAAAGTTAATTTTCATATTAAATACTATCATACTTTTATTCTCTTGATCTAACCAGATCTGGTTAACCTGGTTGACCTGATCAACCAGGTCTGTCTGTTCTCCATAGTTTGGAGAGTGCATGGGTTAGCTGTAGTCCCTGGTGTCTCCTCATGGCCAGAACTCTTAGCATTGAAAATGTCCATGAAGCAGATAAAGACCTTATTGTTGTGTGTGACAGCTCTCTAAAGTAAAGTAGGAAAGCTTTTTTTTTATTATTTATTCTTCAAATTCATGTATGCTCTTAGAAAAGTAGTTTTCAGAAGATTACCTTTTTCCATGGTTTTCCTAGCTCGTGGTTACATGTGTGGCAATGCAGTACTGTGTGACAGAGGTGTGACTGTGGCTGACCGTCCCTTGTGTGACATACAAACAGATTTCTTACACTATATTTTTCTGAGTTGGATGGACATTTTTTTTTTTCCATTTTATTGAGTGTGTGGCCATAAGTTTTCTTCAAAATTTTGAAAGATGCTACATGTTCTCTATTCTCCTTCTCTTTTTTTCCCCTTTTTCTGTTGCGCGGAGGAAGGAATGTTCGGTTTGATAGCTTTTTTTGGATTGTGATTAACTGTATAAACAGAGATATAGGTAGCTAATGGCAGCAACAGATAACATGTATGTGACTGACATGGAAAACTTTTCCTAGTGTGTCTTTCCCAAACACTGTCTATGGGAACAGGAAGCTTAATGAGCTGGTGATGCTACAGGATTTGTAGGAGGACCTTTCTGTTATCTGTTTGGTTCTAGAGAAACACTCGATCACAATGGAATATAAGAATTGGCACTGGAAATTTGGCAGAAGTGCAATACAGTCCTAATGACAAGATTTAGAATGAATATTTCAATTTTGGTGCCAGAGTATAGTAACTAGTGGATGGAATTGCTCATAAAGCATTCAGCAGCCTCATTAGATGGGTCATATTGTCTGCAGGCAGAAGTAGGCTTGGAAGATGGATCTTTCTCTGTCCTTAAAGCTGGTGTTTAAAGAACAAAATCCAGCATCTGGTCCTGATTTAGAACCTTGTTCATGTTGTAGAATTAGGGTCTTAGCCAATTATTTGTAAGTTCTCAGTTCAGTTTCTAATGGATAACAGTGCAGTTCATAGATGTCTTAGTAATTTAGGTGTGTTGCAGAGACTTACCACAAAGCCTGAGGTAGCTGAGCCAGTTCCTTAAATGTATGCTTACCTTTAGATGTGTGAACGGTAGAATGAATTGAAATGGGGCTACTTTATTTTTACAGTAAATACTATTTCTTCCTAATTTGTGTTGAATTGGATACTTTGTGAGTTAATGTAGTAAATAAAATTACATCTCATAATTATTTCACTTTATTGGCATAGCCAAATAGAATAGGCATTTTTATGGTGAAAAAGCAAAACAGGGACTTGTAAAACACAAAAAAATCTCTCTTCCTCCCTCCCTCTCTCTCTCATATGTATATAGTCCATTCAAATAGGTAAAAATGTATAGGTTATTTATTCGAAAACTTAATGTACTATGTCCTAAAGAATATAATGTCATGATTTTTTCCAGCTGGTGTCACAACTTTTCATAGAGCAGATACTGAAGCCAAATTTAAACAGTTCCTTTCCTTGCTAACCTCACCACAGTCATGGATCTCTCTAATAAAATTAATAATAGAAGTTGAACATGTATGAAATTTTGGTTCATCTGTTTTGCAGTAAAAAGTGTAAGCAGAAGCCATGTTTATCTGGAGAGTATGAAAAATAATACTACAAAATCTCAGTTAAAATGTTGAAAATATTTTAGCAGTTTTTATTGCACTACCTCCTAGGTAACACTGCAATGAGAGGAGTATTCTCACACATGCATAGAGATGTCATGCTGAGCTTTGCTGCAATGTTCTGGGGCTGCCTGAAAACACTGCACTGTTGTTAGAATAGAAAACATGTAATGTATTATTTGGTTTAAAACCATAAAGATGATTTTTGTTTGTCATGCTATGCTCTGCATAGTCTTGAGGTACTTTGCTGTTTAACTCAAATTTCAGATCCTTATGGCATGCAGTAGAAATGTTACAGTTGTTTTTTTCTTATCTACATAAACAACATAACTTTGTCAGAAAATTGAAAATGTGCACTTTGTCCCATCAGCTAAAATGGGCTGTCAGATAATGCTTTCTTTTCTCCATTGCATCAGATGAATGATGTAAATGGTTTTTGGCTTTGGAGTTTTTTGCAAGGCACTAGAGTAAATGATCAGAGTAGTAACATTTTTAACCTTATCTATCATACTGAAACATTTTTTCTGCCTCCAATAAAACATGTCAGAGTCGATTAAGGACATTCTTCAATGAGGTATAATTCACAGATTTTAGTAGCGAATCCAAGAGCACTGAAGTATTAAAGAGGCTGTGAATACTTAATTACGGATATGTTGCCATCCTACCTTTTACTGAATTCCCTTAACACTTTGGTGCTCTGTATCTGAAAATGCTCTTTTCCTCTGATGGTGAAGTAAAAGGAAAAGCCAGGTACAATGGCAGAGCATATGTCACATTGTATCTAGTGACAGAGCAGTGAAAGATACTGCTGTTCTAGTACATTCAGCCGTGCTTATCTGGTACATGAGTGCACATTACTTTCCATGGGCTTGGATCACTTTGGACAGTATCATTAAATGCCACGTCATTACCTGTTATGGAGTAGTGCTTTTGCTTGAAGTGCCTCCTGGGATGCATGCAACAGTAGGAAGAATGATGGGTAAAGATGGAAGCAGCATTAAATTTTCAATGGAAACACTATTGACTTTGACTTTTCAGAAGCCTTATCTGTTAGATGGTGTTTGTCACAGAACCTGTAAAGCTGTGGATGTTCGTCAGTTGAAAGTTGCAGTCAGTTGAACGATATGGACAGGTGAAGGCTCCAGCGGGATCAGCTGGGCTAGCATCGAGCTGGAGGGGGTAAATTGAAGGTTTATTTATCCAATTCACTGTCAAGGTCAGCTTGCTGGAGAGCTGTCCTATGTGTGCTTACAAAATGCCAAAATCCTGGCAAATTGTCTGAAAGAGCCTCCAAATCACTGACCTTTGTACAGCTCACATGAACATGCCAATGTCTTTTAACAGTATCCTTAGAGTGCATTAAATAGTTGTAAAATCAAGCTTCTAATGCCAGCAGAAGTAAGTTTATTTTCAGCAATGAGACAAAAAAAAAAAGATACCTAAAGATGATACAGAGAAACATAAAAAACAGTGAAGCTGTTTCTTGCGAAATATGACTTTTAGCATCCACTCCTTTTTAAAGCGTACTTCAGAGCATGTTTTAGAGAAAGTGTTGTTTCCCTTCCTCTCCAGTTAAAACATCTAAAGCATCCCAATTTCTTTTTCTGTTTCAAATACATGGTATTCAGCGTAATTGATTTAACTTTCTGTTGTAAAACAAAAGACTGATGTGTTATGATTTTGTTTTACTTTTTGGTACTTTGCAATGTGCTTGTGGTTTTTCATTTTTTTCTATTTCTTAATGAGATACACAAGCATTTTTTTCTTTAACTCTGCGATTACCATTTTATTCCCCATATCTTTTGTTCCCTCTCTGTGCAAGTCCAATTTTTCAGGTAAGTCAGTTCAACTTGCATTTTCCCCAGAGATAAACATTAATGTCAGTGCACTGAGTGGTGCTTATGGCCAGGGAGAAAATGGTGAAATTATTGGCTAGGAATGGATGAAATTGAAAATCAATTTAAGCCTTATCTTGAGAAACTTCTTGCAACTCTTTTACCATTTTAAACTAATTGTTAATTCTTATACTTGCTTGTCAGGCTAATGTATATTTTCAATTTTATCAAGATCTATTTCAATATTCAATAACACTTGGTTATTTCGGATTTCGCTAGTATGTGTATTTATCTGTGAACATTTTTAGAGTTTGACACTGAAATTCTAGAATGCACAAAGAAGAAATGAGCCCTTGAAGTCTCCTAGCTGTAGCACAAATGTAAATTTTGGTATATGTACTTATTTTGAATATATGTAATTCCTATTAATTTTATGGCTTATGTGTAAATCATTATTTAAGTACTTTTTAGACCATAGGGATTTTATATGATGGCTGCTAAGGGCTGCATTTGAGCCATAATATACTATCACGTGAATCTTCTGTAGTTCACAGATCACTGACTTGACAGAACTTTATTATTATTTAATATTTATGTTACAATATTGCCCAAAGTCCCCAGACTTAGACAGCCCACTGTTACAATAGGTATTGTACAAACATGGATGTAGACATGATCAACATCTCAAGTTTCACAGAGCAGTTGTAGTTATAAGGACCAGAAGCTACTTTGAAATGAAGTTAGCCTGCATAAACTTTGCAAAAAAAGTTTTGCTGTATGCCACCTGGAAGGTAGAAAAGATCAAATCAACAAGGGAGAGAAGAGATGAGATGAGGACTCTGTGTAGCAAAGTAGAGCATGCCTTTACTGTAAGTATACATTTAGACAGAAAGAAAGCAAGACTGAATTATGATACAGTGCCTCAAGGCACACATTATGTTTCAAATTCAGGCATTAGCCTATGTTTTATATGCTTTAGATTCTGCTTTAATTGAAATCGCTGCATTTTCAGATGGAGATTTAGCAGCTAAAAGAAGGAAAAGATATTGCCCAAGCAATACGTTTGAATTGCATAACTATTTCTGTGCAATTCTAGCAGTCATATTTTGCAGTATAAGGGTTAATATGTATGATTTACACCATGTTTTGTAATGTGAGAAAGTTTACATTTTGAGACTGTATTCTAGCCTGAAAATAGTTATCACTAAATCTAAAATGTTGTAGAACAGTATGAGTCTGAAGACCCAGAGTACGTTTTCTGTTTAAATTTAGCCTTTTCAGATGGCATTGAATAGTAGAAAAGAAATGGCAGTCCTGTATCTCTACTCAACTTGCATCTTCTCTTTCCTTCAGGTTTCTTCTTTTCATTCTTTCCTCCTGGCCTGGACCTTGAACACTCAACAGGGAGGATTCCCTTTTTAGTTGTTTCTTGAAACTAGCAGGAGCTGGTTTAAAAAAAAAAAAAAAAAAATCCTTGTTGTCCCAATGTTCCTCTAGCAGACTGGGAAACTTTCTCTTACAGGGAGAGATATGTTATGTCTCACTAACATGTTGAAAATGTATGATGAAACAGAGAAGATTTCTTGTATTGTTCAAAATAGAAACTCCTGTGCCTGCCTGATGACCATTATACATCCCAAGGTTCTCTAATAACTCAAAACATCAGAGCCATAACAGAAATACCCTCTGTGATGACTTTTCTTTTTTTTTTTGCTGGAAAAGTTTAGGATACTTTGACATTTTCCACCTTAAGTTTGGATAGAACTGGTTCCTTTGTCATATCACACATTTGTATTGTGACTTTCTTAAAGTCCAATTCTGCCCTCACTGAGGTCAGAGCTCTCTTTAAACATCAGTGCTTAAAATAGCGACGCGGTTTGTTGTTTGAGACTTTCCTTTTGCAATGGTACCTTTTGAGACTACTGATTAGAGAGGAGAAGGGCAGTGGACAACAGTTAAACTAAGAAATTCTGTCTACTCTGTGGCAACCAATAGTGTTTTGTGACCTTTTGCATTGAGTGTTTCATCTTTGAGTGCTAACCGTGGTTTTGAGCACCTTGGTGTACAATTATGATTGAGAGTACCCCTTGCTCCTTTTGCCTGAAAGTCTGCGGAGGTTTCGATAACGTATAGTGTAAGCACAATAGCTTTTAAAACATAAGAGGAAGCAGTAATAGGGGCCATCATGAACATGCTGAGGTATCTGTCCTAATAATGCGCTATAAAATTAATCTGTACTTGTGCAGTAGTTGCTGAGGGTGGCTGCTTCTTTGCAGATCAATTCGATATAGCGTTCTGCCTGTATGGGAACTTCTGTGGTTCATTTTCTGTAGGTAAAAAACTCTGATATTCTGTATCATATGACAGAATTTTGACAGTCCTTTAACAATAAAAATACAAGAGAAGTACCAAACTGAAAAGAGACCTCAGTATGAATCATGTTGATGAAAGGTTGAAATTTGATATTGCATCTTATTATTTGCTAAACCAACTGCAGTTTTATTTGTGGCTTCCACATCACTGAATGTAATTCTCATCATACAAGTTCTTTGTTTAATATGCAATTTTGTTTCAAGACAAATCTGGCAAATGTAGATATATTAGTTAATGTTTTAGCATATAGGAAATGGAAGAGATTAACTTGGGTTGATTGTGGAAGGTGAACATTTTAATCTCTTGGACTAAATAAGGAACAATGGATACTCCACTTCTTTTTGCACTAAATAGATGTATATGCATGTGAGATTATGGAACTGAGTTTGATTGACTTCATTTACATGAAGTGTGATGGATGCATCTGTTTCTTCATTATTGGAGAAATAACTTCTAGTTCACTACTTAAAATATCATCAGTGTTAGTAAGGCCAAAAGAAGTAGTTAAACTATGAACAGTGAATTTTGTTTTCTTCATACCATTTTACTGGATTGAACTGTGGTGCTGTCAAGACAAAGCAGAATGTTTTCCTATCTAAAATTTAACTACAGTGTGTGTATTGTTTTGCACAAGAACATTAAAGAAATCTTATCTGTCAACATACAAGAGCAATGGATGAATAACATAAATTTACAGGAGTAAATTAAATGTCAACTTTATTTCACCAAAACAGGCTGTGCTTTTCTGTTAGCAGAGGTTATAACCAGTGTTTTGAAATACTTGTTGTTGAAAAGCAGTTGACAGGTGTGGACAGAGGTGTATAAATCCAACAGGTTTTTTGCTTACTTCAGTTCCATGTGTATTGCAAGAATCCAGGCACGTTTGAAAGTAGATGCTTATAAATAAGTTCATTGTTGTCATACTGTGTTGACTCAGATCTTTTCTCCTGCACTAGTTGTGGTTTAAAGTTTTAGTGCTCCTTCTATTCTTGTATTGGCAATGTTGTAGCTAGTGTGTGTTATTTTGTACTAGTGAATCACTGAAGTGCAGTAAAAACAAAAAGAAAATGCACCACCACCGCCAACAGAACACTCCTCAAAAAAACAACCAACAAGAAAGCCCCCAAAACCTCATAGATAAATATGATCTCCAAAGTATTTTGAAGACTTCTTCAGTGTCTGTGTATGCTTGTAAATTGCCTATTACTAAAATAATTCCTTTAGGTGTAACAGAAAAAAGAAGTGGAATTAAAATGGTGCTCTTGTTTCTGTTAAAACTGCCCTCACTCATACATCTGTGTTTGCTTGCTGGTCTTTAAAACTGGAAAGTTGTTGGAGCAAGAGTATATGTGGCTCTAGGCTGGACTTTGAGACATATAGTTCCTAAGAAAGGTTCAAAAAGACATAACAGATAAGTGAAATGTTATTTCACAAGGTCTGCTTCATTGTGTGGAATATTTCTCCTTGACGGGTACATATAAAAGTGTTTATCTAATGTATCCACACTGTGTATAGTGAAAGAAAAGGGAGTAACAGTTCTTTATCATAACTATTCAAATGGAAGGGCACGATGTAGTATAAACCAAAGGAGAAGTTTATTTGTGGCAAAATTATGGGCAACTCTTGCGCCTTTCATCTCTTAACAAATGCACGTTTGCCTGCATTGTGTTCATAAATGAGTGCTCTAACTGCCTGGAATATGGAATCTTAGAATCAAACAACTCAAACTGAATGAAAAATGAGAGTGCTAGAAATTATGCTGCTAAAGCAAGGCAGTATTTATCCTTGTGGTCAGAGCTATATGAGTAAAGCTTTCTATCTGCAATTTTCAATGTATCTGTTTTGGGTGAAGATAAAAGAATTGCTAATTGAGTTTACAATATGTAAGACTCTGGGCTATATAAGGATAGGTTATCTTTACCTCTGTATTGTCAGTAGTAAATCTAACTGCGTCTGTGGTCTAGAAATTCTCATCTCATAAAATGATGGTCCAATATTTTTTGAGCCAAGATATTCTATCTCCAGCATATGTCAGAAATAGTGACATAAGACAGAAACTCTCATAATACTAGCCATGAACCAAAAGGAATGTGTCTTGTTAACAACTTAGGAAAGATCCAGTTCTCAATGTAACTGCCTTCTAGCAGCTACATGGAAGAGAGGATAAAAATTGTAAAATATAAGCATGATGTATTTTCCTGATGAAGCAATAGTTTATAATGATAGTCTCTATAAAATTAATTTTTACTTGAACAGAGATGAGCCTAATGGTTTTCAATTATACTAATTTGAGTCATGGGTTTAGTACATGTGGATTTTGCAACTCCTGGGATTTACTTTTATGTTTTCTCCCTAAAATGCTTGGCCTCCTTTCTGCATTATACCCTTCCCATTCTCCCTTAGCAGAGAACATCAGGCAGTGATGGAATGGCTAGCTCTCCTTGCATTTGCATCAGAATTCAATGTTCTGTGAGGAGCTAATTCTTATTTAGTGCATAGTTTGAAAATAGGGTCTCATGTTCCAAATCGCTTTGTCATAGAGCATACGCTCTAGCAAGAACATCCAGAAGTATGTTACTGCAATCCTTTCACCTTACTCTGGCAGAGGCTGAATCTCCATTTGCCCTACATTTTTCTAATGTGGTCTCTACATTGGCAAGAAATTTGGCATCTTAAAAATAGATTAGTTGATCAAACTGATTCATGCTGAGGTCTTACACCTACAGTGAGTCCATATGGAGATTTTTACTTTAGACTATGTTTGATATGGTCACTGGAACCTAGGAGTCCACACCATGTATGTATCTGCAGCCAGACACCACTGATACCACTGGAGAATGTTCATTTTTTTTTAAAAAAATTTCTGCTAGTTTGTGTTTGCTCAAATTGTAAGACCTTTCTAAAATTGCCCGTAACCTCCTGTAGTGGAGAGGTGACTGCTGAAAGCTGTGGCTGTAAAATCTTTGTTGAAGCAGGGAATTGACCAATGGAAGGCCAGTAACCAACGGGACTCTTTGTCAGGGCATGTGTTGCATTGAAGATGACTGAATATCTTTGGATTTCCATTCATCATGCAATTTGAGAGCTCCATGGGAAGAATGTTGTTGACTCCTTGATGTTGGTGTGTCGTTGTCCTCATTTGTGGATTCAAATGATCTCATTCTCATGTTTCCCTTTTAGAAAGGCTGTGTTAAAATGTATGGAAGTTGTCCTCTCATGTGGATGTGAATGTGGATGCACGTGCACACACACTCTCTGTCTGTCTGTCTCTGTCTCTCCATGTGGGGAGGTTGTCAACTGCTGAAGAAAAGAGGTCTGGTTACCATCTCTAGACAGGGGTGTCTACAAGTCTTAAGTTCAACTTTTATCTTTCTGTGTAACAAAAACTTCCCAATAGCACAAACATCATCTACTACATCATTACACAAATTCAGTTGCTGTTTAATCCCATTTTATTTCATGTTTCTTTAGATGTATGATTTTTGCTTCATAAAAAATGTTAATAAATTCTATCATTATAATTTGCTTTGATGGCACATTTAAGGATATGTCCTCATGGAATGTCTCTTGAAGAGATGATACCCTAAAAAGAATATGTCTGGAGTGGACAGTACTGTCTGACCTCATTAGCCAGCAGACCAAAGAGTATTTGCAAAAGACCTGGATTGCAATAAAACCTTGTTTCTTTCCAAGACAGGCAGTAGTTTGTATGACTGGGGTGTCACCTTGGTTGTGTCCTGGAGCTTTCAATCTGAGACACATGGACAAGCCCTGAACTGGCACTGAGTCAGGCAAATAGCTTTGAAGTTTGTCATGGGTGCCATAGTTTATTACTTTCTTGATGAAATGGGCATTTGTCCAGTGAGAACTTGAGATGTACTTCTGATTTATTCTGCCTGAACTATTTAAGAGACCTTACCTGATGCAAATTTGGTCTGGATTTGAGCTTCAGGAAGAAAACTCCCTACCTGCTTTTTAAGTAACTGTAATTTTCACTCCATGGTTGGCTAAAACACTAAATGGGTTCACTGAACTTTTTGACATTCATAAGAACACAGTATGTAAATCAGTTAAGATTACATTTATCCATATATATTATATATCTTTTAATATAGACAGTGTTTTCAAATTGTTACCATAATAGTTCATTGCATGCTGGAACTGGTTTGTGCACTATAATCTTAGCAACTGATAGGAGAAGAAAGAACAGCAGTTAGAGAACTAGGAAATATTTATTTACTTTACAAAAGGTAGTATATCGTTTACTGTCAAAAAGAAGCCAGGAGTATGATATTCTTTCCTTCATTGGATAAATAGGGGGAAGAGTAGGGTGTTCTTTGCTGGGCATTCATCTGCTGTTCATAACACATGGTAACTGTTGCTTTTATCGCGTGGAGAGATATTTTTATCATAATCCAGCTTATATCATACTTCCTGAAAATATTTAGATTTACTCTGTTTAAAACGTATAAAGAACTTATCATCTTCCTGATTAGTGACATATCTTGAACGGATAAATTTAGATTATGCTTATACGTCTTCTTAGAATGGTGAGGGTGCTACATAGAAACCAAAGCCAGTGCTATTTTCTTAAAGTTGATCAAACTTATAATGCAAATCAATATGTATCAATATAACCTTTAAGAAAAAATGTATGTATTTGGCTTTGAACTTTAAGGCATCCTTTATACTGTTTGAAAGAATGAGCTAAGCTACTGAAGTGTTATTAATACATTTTTTGGTATTTTTGGTAAAACTTAACATGAACTATGTAGATGAAATGCTGTGATCATTTTAAATACTTATCTTGGGGTTTGAAAAGAAAAGTTAGAAAAGGTTTTTTTTTTTTTTCTTTTTTCTTTTTTTAGTAGCTGAAGGCAATTATATCTTTATTGACCCTCTTTGTTCACCCCCCCCTCCTTCAATGTCAGGTGCTTGCTTATTATTATCAACATGACATCTCCTTTCTTTGAAAGGTTGTCCGTCACACTTTGAATCACCTCTCTCCATGGTTACATTTTCTAATCAGTTCACATGATTGAGCCTACATCAAGTGATGCTTTACTTAATTCCTTTCCGTTTGTATGGTGTGATTCTTGGAGGGACTCTCGTCAAAATTTTGGAGGGCCCTGTCAGTTTGAAAAGAACATGACCTTTAAATTGTATCAGTATGTTTGCTGGTGCATAAGGGAAAGGAAAAGGTTCATAGTGATGGAAAACTACTCTAAAAATGAAAGATAATTCACTCAGAGGCAGCATGCATAGTAAGTTAATTTGTTTATATTTAACTGATTTAAAAAAGAGATATTGAGGAGGACGTGTTCTTTGAGCAATAAGGGGTCCAAGCAGTCTGTTTTTAAATTTGGCTTATAAAATGTTATGTATTGATCTTGTTCTTCCATACTTATAATAGTAGGTAAAACAAAACAAAACAAAAAAATCAATTGTTATAGGATAGATAAAAGCTTTAATTCTTTGAAATTATCAAACTTGTTGCTTAGTTGCACTTTCCTTACTGTATCTGTGGGCATGCTATTATTGCTTAGTAATTGGCAATGTTGATTTTTGTAAATTCTGTCACTGACTAAAGTAGCATAGTTAGATTTTATGCAACGATAAATACGCATGCATTAACATGTGCAAAAGGAGATAATTCAAGTTAATGCAGAATAAATACTTTGTATTGATAATGCCAACAAGTCTGAAAGCAAGGTGAATCCATCTGAATTTCCTAACATGGATAGCTTAAGCAGTATAACAGATGCATGCTGGTGGAGCTAAGTAATGCCGGGAACTTTATTTAAAGTTTCACAGCCTCTTTTGATTAAGTTACTTCAGGATATATGAACATTCGTAGTTCATATAATCAGTGAAATTGACTCTTCTCATCTCCTTCCCACTGTGCTTAGAATTATGTCACTTTTATGCTACTTTTTAGTGGCTTTTACATGTGTTAAAATAGTTCTATTGAAACTGTTGAAGTCTGGTTTGTCAGGGATTTGTCTTGTAATTACTTGATGTTGATATGCAGGAGGTCTACCTGTAGCTCTTATCATTTTTTGGAACATTTTCAATTGCTCACCACTCATTGATATCATTCATTGATATCTGATAAGATATGAGGTCATCCCAAAGGTGTTCCCAAGATGAATAAAAGGATTTCCCTTCTCTGGATATAAAAAATGTGTAGGAACTAGATTATCTTTGAACTTTTCACCTTTTTTCAACTTGGTTGAAGCTGGACAGTAGATTCAAGAGTTGTTAGAAAAACATACAGAGTGATCACACAAAATTGCTGTCATTTTTCTGGTCCTTCCTTGTAATCCCCAGTGACCTGTCACTGTCTTCAAATTTAGTAGTGTTCCCACTGTGTCATAAGAAGGATCCAGGCTCACCTGCCAAGGATATTGTTTTCTGATACTGGATCTCAGCCTTGCTCTAGGAAATCAGCCTACTCCAGCCAATCTACGAAAATCAAAGATGATAGAGGTCTTATGTTGTTTTGCCTAAAAAGAGATAAACAGGTTAATCCGTACTCAGAGTTTTTGTCCTTGTGTAACACCGAGTGATAGTCAAGTTCTGATGTTCCTTTATTCCCTGATTTTCAGGTTAATGAGCAGGGAAAGGACCCCAGAAGTTAAGTACTTCCGGCTTTACCGCTTTTAGCAGAAACTGCCTTGGTGTCACCTCCAGGCTCAAATGTACACAAACGCTGCCTCTCTAGTGCAGGAGCAGTTGTCTTCGTCTAGACCTCCACAGCAGAGAGTCTGCATCTGAATATTGCCCTTTCTGAGTTTAATTATTTGTTTCATTTCCCTAATTAAAGTAATTAAACCATGTTTGTTGGTATCTAAAATTAAGGCTATTCATTGGGCTCAGATATGTTAGTTTTCCAGTATTGAGTTGTACCAACTTTTATGCTGGAGCTGTATAGTTCATGGCATGGAAATTGCAAATATATATGACAGTAGGCATTTATACATGCCTTTTCAGCATTAGATTTCCCCGTGCGAAATATAGTGTATGGATTTGAGACACAAAGGAGATCAAGGCAATTGTACCTGGTGTAGACAGGTACATGCATGTATTGCATGCATTTCATACAGGCATTTTTTGAGGGTTTTTATTTTTTATTTTTTGAGCTTTTTGTGGTAATTTCATCGTATTTCATGATTCATTCATACATTTAACCCATTAATGCAATTCTACGATTTTATTGATTGCTCAGATAAATGTTTTCTCTGTGTTTGAAAGAAGGTGGCAGAATGAGAAATGCCAACAGCAAATTTCCAGGATAGTAGCAATATTCAATAGTGTATAATATGCCTTTCACTTCCATAGAAGAAGGGACAGTCATTTCCACTTGCGACATGAACCGCACTAATGCTTGAAGCCACTATATTTGGAAGTTGTTTTCT
>WBMW01003727.1:779033-806533 GCA_013396635.1 Penelope pileata
TGCCCTTCTTTTAAAATGCTCTGGCTGGGAGGCAGAGCATAGCTTCTCCATTCCAGACTTGTGTCCTGAGTGTCAGAATGTGGCCTTATGTATAGACCGTGGTGTGAAGTACAGATGCTGTCTTTTTATTAGAGTTTGATAATAGTTTGATGGTATAAAATTGTGCCAGTACAGTGCTGTATTTTAAAACAAGTTTAGGTATCTTTGCTGGTGCACAGTTTAATGGCTTGGGAAGGGCAACAAAATCTTGTAGCTAGGCATTACCTGCTCATTGGGAAACCAGGAGGCACCTGATATGGATTTCATTCACCTCTAATAACTTCATTCTGCTTGTACCCATTTTTGCATATGCTAACCCTTACATATACATATGCTTACAGAAGACCTTAGTAGTAATAAAGCTTTGTCCATGATATGAGCCTGTTTTTTGTCCTTCTTTTGCTTTCTCAATACCTTGGCTGCTATTGCTCTTCTCCTTTTCTTTTGGTATTCTTCACCATCACAACTTCTTTAGCAAAACTCAAAGAATATTACCTTGAGGCAAAGCTAGCACACAATGACCAAGGATCAATCACTTTGCCTTTTCTACCTTCTCAAAAATAAAAGAATATAATACAGGAAAAACAATCCTCCCCACAAGATTGAGTAGAGTCATTTCTATTGACATTTTCTATACATTTTATCTTTCACTAGTTTTGCTCTCTCTACATACAGATGTAGTAGAGGATCTCAGTTTGGGAATCAAACCTGGATTTGCAGAGAAATGTAGGGACCTAGTAAATGGATTAGTAACTGGAACAAGGCATGTAATCATTATCTGCTGACTAGTAATACATTTGAAATTAATGCAAAATGTTAATACTTCATATTGCTTACTTTTTTGTCCTATTCTCAATTTCTGAACAGATGTGTGAGAAAATGAAAGTGGCATATACTCCATACACTGTGCATTTCTTGATTTCTGAGCTGGTGGTTGATTAACCTTAATATTTGTCTGTTTTAGTTTCCTCGATGAAATTTTACTGATTCTTTAGAAGGAAATGAATAAATGGTGTTTTCCTAGTTGTCATAGTTTTGGCTGGGATAAAGGTAGTTTTCTTTGTAGAGGCTTGTGTATGCTGTGTTTTGGCATGACACTAGCCAATCATATTTATTCTCTTCAAATTAGTGATGTGTTATTTTTCCTGGAATAAAGAGTATATATACAATCTTCTTGCCAATATAAAGGTGTTTAAACTGTAGGAGGTCCTAAAGGTCTCTGAGTGGATCTACCCTATTTAGAAATGCTGCTAAAATATTTGTATTCTTGTTGAAAGGTAGGGCCTGAAACTGTGTTCATGGGATCAGCTTAAAAAGTGTACCTTTATATTAGCCAGATTAGCAAACGCAGTTATAGGAAGTCAAACCTCCTGTGATTTTTAAAAACTGGGCTTGGTAAAAATTTCTCTAAGTACACCCCTCCACAGCCCTTAGAAATTACATAACTGAAGTAATTATTTTCATGAATGTGGTTTGTTTTGAAATATCTATTTTGTCAGTCTCAAACTAATTCAGCATTCAGCACTTTATTGTAAATTGATGCTTTTGTGCATTGAGTACTTTCAGAATCAACTTTGAGACTTTCATCTTTCACAAACAAGGCTGACAAGATAATCAGTTGCAAGTGCTTTAAACTTTTCTTTATTTCTCCACTTATTTCATTGTTTTTAATGTGATAAAATGTGTCACCTGACTTACCAAATCAGTGTTAAATCATTTGAATATTTACTAATAATTTTGGGAGCCAATTTTTGCCTGCGGTCAAAAGTGCATGCGTCTCTGTTGAATATACACGTAAGTGTTGCTACCCTGCAATTAATAGTTGCACGCTTCAAGGCTTATTTCTCTATATAGAAATTGTTCTTCAGTTATTGCTTTTAAAAGCAGGTCACAGGTGGGGAAAACATGATAGTGAGCAAGGGCATTGGCTTTCTCCCAATACTTTGTCTAAGCATGAAAATCCGATATCTGATGTTTATTTCATTAATGTAATCTGACTTGTCTAAAAAATTCTCCTTGGAAAAAACATTTCCTTTCAGCTTGTGCTAATAATACAAAGCAACAAAACACCAGGCTAAAAGAAAGAAAGATGGTACAGGCTGTAAGCGTAGTAAGATACTATACTGGTACAGAATTAGCTTTAGAAATGTCACCTGTACTTGCTATGTTTTTCTTAATTTCTTGTCATGAAAACTATATCACAAGAAGGAAAGGCATCACTCTCAGGGAATTCTAATGGATTTTGCTCTTGTATGACTAAGGTGAAGATGTTTTGGATGTCAGTCACTAGAAGACATATTAAGAACTCAAAATGAGTTGTTGATGGCTAATGCAGGTGAGTGTTCTTTTTCAATGAAGCTTGTAAAAGAATGGATGAAGTACAGGCAAACATGCTGCATCAGCTAATAGTAATGTCATCCCTGATGGGTAATCAAACAACTAGAAATGTCCACCAACAGAATAAATAAAGGATTTGGAGAGGCAACTAGATTTGGAAAATCTGAGTGTTTACTGTAGCAGAAAATATACTTTTCGTATTTTTTTTATGCCTGAGCATTACTCCTTGAGAGTCATCATATTTTATGAAAACTTTTATTAACACTTCCCAATGACCTTACCCCCATTGTGCTTTTATCAGTCCCAAGAACCATAATCTGTTTAAAATATATATATTTTTATCTTTATAAACACAATAAAGTAAGCTGTCTTGCACACAGATTTGTAGATCTCATTAGAGATACTTTTTAAAAGGTACTCTATCTCTTGGGAAGATGATGACAAGTGGTAATCTTGGCACACAAAGTTACCAGGCATGAATAGTTTGTTAAAATAGATTGTTTAATCTTTCCAGTATTGTTTTGGAGTGGATGTACATTTTAATTGTACTTAAACACCGCTTTATGACTTGAATGAGAGAAAGACAAGGGCAGCTGAAAACAGATGCAGTGGCAATATCGGTTAGATGATATTCCAGGTGAAAAAATAGCTGAAGTATTTGTTTAAGTTTTCAAGCATTATCAAAGTCATGAAAGAAAAATGGCAGTTTTAAAACTCATTAAAGTTAACATTTGTCTGTATTGTAAATGAGGTATATTCCCTAGGGTAGTTAACAGCGTTGGTGGCACAAGATGGGGGTAATTTTTCAGATGTACTGTTTCCAATGGGCCAGTGTCCTAAGGCTTTGCTTTAAATGGCCTTTTTATGCAGTAGGATAATGGGCAGTTTGTGCATTGCTAAATCAGCCCTATTTTGTTAGGAATGTTACAGTCAGGGCACTTACAATTTGTCAGAGGAAATGCAGAACATCTCTACAGGAGTCTGTTTAAGAGGACATCATTTCTCGATAAGCTCTTGCTTAGGTCAACATGCAGCACTGCTCTTACACTATTCCCCTGTTGCTTCTGCCACACGGGAATGCACTGATTTATTAGGATTGCACAAGTCATGTCCTCCGCCTGACTGAATCCGCAATGTGGAAATTTTCTCCCCTCCCTACTCCTCTTCCCTCCCCCTTATCAAAACGAAATGTAGAAGGTTACTGTAAAGCCCTCATAAAGTATTTCTAAGAGGACTCTTTCAGTGAAATGCCCGTATATTGTACAGCATCATTATTGTACAGATGCATCTTATAAATGCATCAGGACTGTTCTTTTGGAAAGCCTGCAATTTAAGAACATCAGCTGTACTCACATTCTATTACTACACTACTTTAAAATGTCTGTGATTAAGTGTAAATGCAAAATATGAAGATTGTGAACTTAATGAATCTGATACAAATATATCCGTTTACTAATGTTGATATAATTTTTAGCCGGAGCATAAAAAAACCAAGTACGAACACAAATCCAAAAGTCAAAGAGAGCTGTAATGATGGGTATTACAAACGTCCTGCCAACTTCCTAATTATATTTCAAATTGTAGAGACATTTCTCTTATAAAACTAGTTTGAGTGATAATTCCTTAGTCAAATCTGCTTTAAAAACTATGTCCAGTTCAGTGTTGTGTTCACTTCCCATTTGATAAAGGTGGTAGTACTCTGTCATTCAGACTCCTATTCCTAAGAAACTTTTTGTTTGTTTCAGTGCTGTGGTATTTTAAACTCAGTGTAGCCTAGGACATTTCTAATGAAAGAAGGAAGCGATGAAGAGTGGTAGTAATTTTGTTTGTTGCCAACTGTAACATGAGAAGAGCAGAAAATATTTTGAAGAGGTCAAAGCTATTCCCCCTTTTTTTTCTTTCCTTAAGTCTGGAATTCAACTATCTGCAAGCATTTGAGCCCAGAATATTCTGTACTAGAGTTTCTTCTAAAGGGCATATTGGGTAACTGTGAGAAACCTTCCCTGGGAATGAATTAACTCCATTACTGTGATTCATGTGGAGTCATTCCTTGCTTTTTCTTTTCTCCACTCTGAACTGCTGTTTAGCACTCTCTTACTTCACTTCTGCCTTACACATCTTCCTGTGATGCTCAGGGGTAAAGTTTATTATTGTTATTTTTAAATATGAATTAACTTGAGCGTATTTTTTCAATTTGTGTGAACCATACAAAGAACTTTCTTACTTGCATTTCTGTGTAATCAGCTCTTCAAGGACTAGAATGATCAAATGAAGAAGAGAAGATGCTCCTGGACCTGGTAACAAGACGAAATAAAGAATGCACAATGGAAATTGCTAAAAACAGGTGTTCGTGTCCCTTGTTCTCTCTATTTGCTATCTACAAAGGAACACTTCTGCAAGTGATGCCACTGAAACTGAAGATCATGGAGGACATTATTTATCCACAACAGAACAGGCAATCTGTGAGCAATATGCCTGAGCAGGTAGCAGGAATGGGAGGACAGGGCTGAGGAATGGAATAGTGCACCATAGGCTATGTACTGAGTGGGTATTTCAAACCAAGTACTGAGCTGTACAATGATTAACAGCAGAAGTACCTTCAGCTGGCACTGCAAAGTGGTGTGGCTGCACTTCAGTTTGATATATAGGGAGCTAAATCAGTATGATTAGACTGTGCAAATTAAATTAATGTAACATCATATAGGCATTGCCTGGAGAAGAAAGAATTTGATTTTCAGAAATGCTGGATATTTGCAATTTTCAGCTGCTTAAGGATTACTTTGAAAAAACTGAATCTCTGGTGCGGAGCCATTGTTTAGACTATGACAAAGATATAATTTTTAAGGTAAAGAACAAGGAACAAAGAAAGAATTTATGAGAAGCTATAAGCAAAGGAAAAAATCTCAAAATAGTACTTAGACTCAGGCAAATTCTATGAAACAGAATAACAACACAACAAGGCAGGTAATCTCCAGAGTAAAATTCACTTTATTAACATTGTTGTTAGTATTTTTATGAAAGTGTTAAATGGATATTTAGGAAACTGGTAATATCATGCAAAATTTGTCACTTTGCAGTCACTACTTGACATCCGGTTCTTTTCAGCTTACTGTCCAATATAAAATTATTCTGATAGCCACCATTAATTTTGTAGAGTATTACAAAGAGCACTATTTGCATTCCTTACTGAAAGCCTCTGAGGAAAGAGCAAGCACAAGTACTTTCTTTCCCCAGAAGTCAGCTCTCAAGGTTGCAGTTAGGGAATTACCATTTTTACATACACTACCATCAATTTCTGTAAAACTTTGGGTTACATTAAAAATACCAAATATTTTCACCAATGTTTTTGGTATGGAAATCTTTCAAATTCAGATTACTCCTACGTGATCAAGCTGAAAGTTACTGGACATCCCTCCTTACAGTTTAGTTAATGAATTGTTAACCCTGAAACCTAGTGATGGCACTAAACTGGCACTATCATTTTTATGTCATATTGAGTCATTTTTGCAGAAATGCCCAGGTACTTCAGTGTCAGTTCTTTAATAGTGCACTGCAGCTTTTCAGGAATTGTGAAAGGCAATCTCTTCCTTGCCTGCAGAAATACAGTGAGGTAAAAGCATTTATTGGGAGCTTTTTGGGTGCCCCTTTTACATTTGGCAAAGCAGAAGACATCACATTTCAGGACATTGTAAAAATAATACTGCTTTAAACAAGGAATGGCAGAATATGGCTTCTGTTCTATGATTGCTTCATCTTTTGGGCCTGTTAATGAAGTTTGGTTGATCTTTCAGACCTATTACACTTTTCATTACCTAAAATATTAGTAGCCCATAAAAAATCTTTTCTATGCCCCAAATTCGTTGAATGTAAACAAGCAAACAGTACAGAAGCTGTTACTTCTGAGAGGTGACATGAACTCTGTTCTAATTGCAAGTTGAAATCTGGGCTGTTGGAGGTGTTCCGTCAGTGATAAGGAGTGGCTTTCAGTCACTGAGCTCAGCTGTGGTGACTCCACAATGTTATTTCTTTTCAAACTTGCTAGATTATAGAGAGCAACTTTAGAAGACATTCACAGTTATATACTCAGAGAGAAAAATAAGGGCACAATCTGACAAGCAGAGAGAGGCAACACTGGAGAAGTGAGATTAATTTTCAACAAAGAACTTGACACAACTGGAGTAATTATAAGAGTATGTCACAGGATGATGGCAAGTGATAATGCCCAAATCGTTCTCATATAATTCAAAAGAAACAACCCATCTGTACAACTCAAAAGAAAGAGAAAAAAGATATAGAATGTTTACGGATTCTGCTTCAACAAAAATAATAATAGAAGGGATGGATGTGAAAAAGAGTTGTACTGAGTTGTAGCAGCACTGGAAGAAATACTAAAGAAGAAACAGATAAACAGAAGGCGCCAGGTTGTTCCTGATTTTGTTGTACACTCCACCATGAGTAACATGATCTTTTTTTTCCACTTTGTTTTTAGTTGCAGACTTGAAAATATTCTCTTGAGCTAATGAGGATAGTAAGAATCAGGAACTGATCCTCAGCCCAGAAGGAAGAGAGGTGTCATTCCTTCATTGCTCTCATCCATGACCTTGTAGTCTGCGCTGCTGATCGGCAGTTCTTAGAGTTACCAATAGTGTCAGTGATTTAACGGAGCTGTATGGGGAAGAAGAAATACAGCGATGTGCTGTTCTGCTGCCTTTTTACTCCTGACACACCCCATATGCTAAGATGGTGGGTGGCAGTAGGAGAGCTGGCACATTAGCGGCACTGTGTTCCCTGTGCCAGGGGAATAATTTGTTGGCTAGTTAAACCTAATTTCTAATTTATTTCTACTTCCTGAGTAGAACTGAGAGGGAAGATCTTCTCAGAAACTCCAGCTCTTGGAGTGTGTGAAAGTGCAGACTAGAGGAGGGTCTGAAGCCTGTGTCTTGAACCTCTATTTTGGATAACAATTTTAATATGTAAAAAAACAACAAACCTCCTAAGCTGTCTAAAACTTGAGTACATTAGCACTTCTCATGGAAATAATACAACTGCTGTGCCTTTGTTTGTTTCTTTTGGTATATATATATACATAGCAAAATTCACTATATCAGAAAATTCAAATAAAAAAGGAGAAACAAAAAAAAACTTCATATTTTCTCTGTTAATAACATTGCTTGTTAAACAAAAGTTGGCATAGAATCCTGGTGTGAAATTGCCAAGAAAAGATTGTTAATTTGGCATAAGCTTTAAGTTTTATTCAGTATCAGATGCAAATAAGAATTATATGTGTTTTTCTGATTTGTACTGCTAGTGAAAAGGAGAATTTGCATTGCAAGGAAATAGGTGTACACCATCGGGGGGAGTTCGTGTTCATCTGACAACTGCAGTACTTGGCAAACAAATGCAGTAAACTTGGAGGCAAGCAGCAGAGAAAATAACCAGCGATGTTCTGTTGGAAGAAGCAAAATAGAACAGAATCAATCATCTTTTCATTGAGAGTTTGAGGTGACTTGGGCCTTGCTCTTAGCTCTGTGAGGACTCATGTACTCTTCTTTACTATCCATAGAGGACATTCTTCCAGCAGGACTGCTGCAGGGTTCCCCTTTTATAACTGAGACCTCCATCTCCTGGAGCTTATTAGCCTCTGTGAATTTACAGAGGCTGCAGAAAAGGGAGTGATCTTCATTGCCTTTGAGCAATCGTGGTCTGCTCCTTAAGGGTCAAACTGTACCTAATGGCATTACTGGTTAGCCCAAGAAAGCTGCAAAACTGGGGGAACATCCTTAGATAATTGGTTATTAATTGATTTCTTTGCCTTATTGTAATGCTATAAGTTGCCAGATTTGTTTGATCTTGCTGATTTTTTTCCTCTCTAAAATGTTGAGTCTGTGCATTCTTTGTGTCACTGTCTGTCTATGAATGATGTGAACCTCTGCTGACAGCAGTGGCTTCTGCTCAGTTCAGCTCAGAAGGTCTTCATACCTGCTTTTTATATGAGGGTTTGAATCAAAAGATTTTGTTGTTGATGAGGAAAAATTTCTTTACTGTACGTGGTCAAAGACTTAGAAAAAACTTCTCAGAGAGGCCTGTGGTGCCCCAAGCCTGTCTGTGTTCAAGAGACTTTTGGACAACGTGGTCACAAACATGCTTTAACTTTTCATTAGCCCTGAAGTGGTCAGGAGTTGGACTAGATGATCTTTGAAGGTCCCTTCCAGCGGGACTATCCTGTTCTATTTTTTTTTAATATATTTGAAATGTGAGGATCATGAAGTCTACTGCTCAGCAAAGAACTCAAGAGTTTGTACCAAAGGAATTCTGCAGATATGAAGAATTCCTAAGTATTTTTATTAATATTAATTTAATGTAATTTTTATTAATATTGAAATCAGTGCTAAAGGAAAAAAAAAACACCAAAAGAATAAGGTATCTTTGAACCTGATTCCGTGCATTGATGCTTATGGTACCCTCCTACTGACTGACATGTACTATACAGTCTAGAAACACAAAGTCAGATAACTGAGCTGTTTTGGAGAGAGAGACTTCTACTTGTCTTTCTCCCACTGTAGATTTGTGTGGATTTTGCTGGATTTCACTATCTGCTTTATTTTGTTCATTACCTAGTTCTGTGCTATGCAGCGAGAGAGCAGCAAGTTATCAGACATAGGGACAGAAGGGGAAGATGAAGATAGCCTTCTTGTTCCATAAGAAGTGGGAGTTGAAGCAGCAAAGAAGACAGGAAGGCTGATTCAGGAAGATAAGACAGCAGTTTACAACATGGAGGACAAGAGATCCTTGAAGGTAAAAGAACTGACAAAATTTCACAGCAGGCACTAGTAGGAGATGAGAATCCAAGGGAAACATCATGCCATGTGAGAAACAAGCTTTCATTGATCACAATATGCCATGATGTTTCCATGATAGCACTGTCTAGGAAACCATTAACAGCGGTGAGAAGAGAATACAATATCTGACAACTTTTTGTTTGGTTTTAAGAGGTACACATTAAAAATACATCTAACATATGGGACATAAAGAATCTAAATAATGTTATTAAACTTCTGGTAGATGTGAATCTCCAGGGATTTTTACATATGCTTTTGAAGAAAACTGAAAAACATTAGATTTTGCATTTCCAGGCTTAATTCATCACTTTGTTTTTTAAAGAAATCTATGCAGAATTATTAAGTTACTCAAAAAAAGCCCCAAAATAGAAGAGTGTGCTTCATAAACATTTTACATATTTGTGTTTAATTTGTTGAAAATAGTATAAAATCTGCTCACATTTGGCGTTCCAAATACAAATATTAGGAACCTAATTCCCCGATGCAGTATAATTTTTAACAGTATGGTTTAAGAGTCTTCCAAGAGATACTGTACACGCTTTCATTTTACAATAAGGAATTTTATTTTAGTACAGGAAAAATAATATTGTGTATATCTTTGTACCTTACAAAGATAAACTGAACTACTGTGTATTAGTTTCTGTGCGTACCTGCATTCTATACAGTAGAAAAAGAAAAAATCCCATGGAAATGTAGTTATGTTGCAGGCACAAAAAATTAGCTTGGGAGATCAGTGTGCATAGAGGGTCTTTTGCCTCTAAAATATAAACCTTCTATCTTCTAGCACAGGAGGGTTAAATGCAGAGCTTTTAAGTTGAGAAAATATGCAGTCATGTGAAAGGTTTGATAGCACTATATACCCACCAAAAGCTTAAATGTGCCTGACTGGTTTTATGGAAGACAGTAAATTAGTCTTTGCTTTACCTTTGACAGGTAAGAAGCAGTTCTTGCATGACCAGTGGCCATCACCATACATCCGCTACCACACAGGTGAGGCGTTCAGTTTCAAAATGATGACTGGTAAGAAAAACAAGATGTCTTTCCTAGTTATAAATTTAACTCTTCTATGATTAGTCTGGGCCAATTAGGACACCCCTGGGGTTCAGACTATGGCTCAAGTACAAGCTTGAAAGCCTGATTAGCTGAGGTCTCTTGATACTTGTTCTTGGTAGTAAATGCTGGCACATATAGTATTGATTTTCATTTAGATATCTTAATGTTTCCAGACAATCCTAGCAGATGTGGGCTGAACTCAGATCTACGAGAGTGCTGGGCTGCAATCTGCAAGCATTTTTCTTGCCATTTTGTTTCATTTTTCCTAAACTTAACTGATTTGGAATCAGGAGATATAAATGAAAAATGCAGAGTTTGCCTATCAATCATGGCATGTACAAACATTGCTACTGCCCTTTTCTAACATCCTATTACCACTGGGTAGTTGGATAGTCAAACAGGAATAAAAATTACACTGCAAACATCATAAGTTAGGCTTGATTTGTTGAGCAAGAAGCCTGACAATTCTGTAAGAGTTATATACCTCAGCCTCGCTGAAAATCAGCCTTGTTATGGCTCTGGTACGTCTATAAAGATTGTTCATTTCATATAAAACAGCTACCTGCACTGAAAGGCCTGAAAGGAAGAATGATGCTGGTTATAAATATAGAGGAAAATCTATTTGTCTGCCCCTTCGTGCTGTTAGCAAGTCACACGATGCAGCCCTTATGCTGTTCCTAGGCAGCAGGGGGAGTTTTCCATGGCCACCTTTTGCTTTCATCTTCTGGCCTGGACTGAAGCACATCATCTCTCTTTGTCATATGAGATAAAGCAATGAAGTGTGACCAGTGCCACTGCATTGCACTCTGCCCACCAGGAGCACGTTAATGATAATGAAAAACTATACTGCACCACATTTAAACTAAATGTGAGCGTAAGGCTGTCTGTCGGCAGACTGGTATAACAGTTAATGTCATAAAAGATAAATAGAAATTATTAGAATTGGCTTGGAAGGGATTTTTTATAGAGCAGGGTTGTATTCCTTTAAAGATACATTATCAGACTGTTAAATCTAATTTCAGGCTACTGGGCAATTAAAATGATTAACATTCTTTACTCATATAGTTCGATTCATTAAAGTTTTAAACACCCTTTACACACTATTTATGTTGAAAATAGAGAAATAACATGTTAAAATGTCTTGGATCATTAATCATTCAAATTTGCTGTATAACTACTTTCTCAAAACCTTAGCACCACAGCGAATATTTACAAACCTCAGAGGCATTCTTGAAAGGATGAACAAAATCAAATTCCACCCCCTCTATGTCCATAGACCTTTGGTAGCTCCCAGGCCCTTTGTGTTTGCAAGAAGAATCAGACAGAAAATTCCTAAAAATTGTTTTGAAAGTTATCCTGCTCAGGGACTTGTGCAAATCTTAGTGGTTTTCACCTGGAGGCTTGCTCCCTTTTTGGTATTTGAAGGTAGCAGCATGGATGCTGTGACAGAAGCTAATAGGAACTTGGACTATAAAGTCTGGTGTACTGAAATGAAAATATACTCAGTCTGGCACTTAGTTTTCTAGTGTGTCAGATGGATCTTTGTATTATCTACTGACAAACCAGTTTATTAGATGGGTATAAGAAGAGATCTTCAGGCTAGTATATACTGCCATTAGTTAGAGGTGAAACACCCACCTCCCTTCTGTGTTGGCATTTGTAATGGCCTCTGAAACACTGTGGGAAAATAATCATGAAGTCAGTATATAGTATGTGACAAGACAGTCATAAACCATATATTAATGCCAGTCTTTTGAAAATATTAACTCTGCAAGCTTACTAATAGTTTTAATGTATATATATTTTTTTAAATTCCTGCATTTCTAAGAATGTCTGGACCTTTTTGAAAGAAATGCTGTTAAATACAGCAAGTGGCTGGGTATAATCTGGACTGAGATCCCGTATTATGGAAAGCCAAATTATTCCCATATTCTGGGAAGCCAAATTATTGTGCTTGCCTGTCCTTGGAAGCAATAGTAGATCTCTTGGCCCATGAACAGCTTCTTATTGCACCAGGTAAGAAAGCTCAATATTTGCACGTTATGAGTTCAAAGAGCACACAGGGCTGCAGGAAGCATGCTGCCTGTGCCACTGAATGTCCTGTTTCTCAGATAGGCCATAGGCCAGATTTGCTGAACAAGTGTCATTGTTACTCTTTCTGTGGCACTGTTAGTAAGAGGAAGAGGTAATTCTAATTAGCTTCTTAGAAATCACCCAGAGGCTCAGCTGATATGTCAAAGATGTAGATGATATTAAACATGAAGACACAGCTATATTTTACCAGCTGGCACATGATCCTGGCACCAGTACCGTATTTAGTATGCAAGGGTCTTTCACTCTGAGAATATTTAGGCCCTCCTTTAAGCCTATTTCAGGACCCATGTGCTCTCTGGGTAAACAATGGAGAAGTGACTTCCTAATTTAAGTCTTCTGAATTAGGCCAGATTTACTAAGGAACACTACATCCTAATTTATTCACTTGAACAGGGTGCCCAAACTCAGAGACAACTGCAGTAACTCTAGCATCATTGGTAAGGGATACACTGACAACAAATGGGTGTCCAGGGAAGCGGCTCATCTTCCGGTAAGATTTTACAGTGTGAGAGGGTCAACTGGCTGTAGAGGATCCACACAACTGTTCTGAAAGAAGCTGTTTTTAATCTCCTTGCCAGTTCCTCCCTTCATTCCACTACTCTTATTCTCCACATAAGACTTCCTGACGTAACGGGTGGCTCGATATTCAGAATCAAACTGTGCTATTTTGCAGTACTGTGTGCTGTATCTGATGCAGTTCTAACTCTAGACAATTAAGGAACTGTCAGCCTTTATCAGTGAGGATGTTTCTGATGCTGCTCCATCATTCATTTCAAGAGCAACATGAGCAGAGCCTTTCCCTTGAGAGACTGACAGTTGTTATCTCTGTGATACTATAAGCTCTAGCTGACTTAAGGAGCAGAAATCCCAGAAATTCTTCTGAATTTCATGTCAGTGTATGGTGCTGTAAGCCAGTCCACCAAACCGGGCATACAAAAGCACTATGACATTGCAGAATAGTGTTGAAAATTAAGGGCTATTCAAATGATGAACATACAGATCATGCTACTTTGAAACAATTAATTTGCTCAACTTTTTCCTACCTCAAATCCAAATGGAGGGGAGCAACATGGAGAAAGTCCCCTTAGCCTGGACTGAGATCACGACCTGACTTTTTGGTGCTGGCAGCTATCTCCTATGTCTGTGACTTCAGATTATTCATGACCTCTCTGGCATCATCCTGGTAGTCATTGCTCCTGCCTCTCTCCTTCCAGTCTTTTCTTGTAAGTTTGAATGGTGAAAGGTGCAGTGAGAGAAGGCAATGTAAAGGTTGAAAAGGGCTTCCTTACTTATATGAGAGTAGGAAGAACAGTAATACTCTTGCTGCATTCATTTTATATACCAGAAATTTACCCATCGTTTTGACTTGTGACAGAAATTTGGCCTTCAAGTTGACCTTGTTGTGTTTCGTCATACAGTATGGGCATTAATTCTGATGCTCTGAGTACCTTTGCCTAATCCTGGCTCTCCTGGGAGCGGTTGAATATGTTTCTCTGATGAGAGCTACTCTAAAGGATCAGTTAGAAGTATATACTGAGCCAAAAATATAGACTCAGAATACCACCAATACAGTGAAACACAGAACAGAAAAGTTTGCCCAGGTCTCTGCCTTTTCTATTTTGCTAATAATGAAAATTATATAACATGGGAATGACTTTTATTGTTAGTATATCTGGGAAATGATTTTTCCTTTGAGGTTTTTGGACTTCTTATGCCTTCCATTGATTTTGATTATTTACAGTTTGACAAGGGGAACACAGGCAGCCCATGCTGTGCGAAAGATCAGAGGTGCCTTCATTCCTCAAGGCTATTGCCTTCTTTAATTCTTCAGTGTAGGATCACCAAACTGATTGCATTTTCTTCTATTTGACACTTTATATTTCACATTTCGTCATCAAACTATTGTAACATACTCTCTTTTAAAGCAAGCTGCTCTGAGAATATAGCCTTTTTGTCTTGGCCATTATTATAACCCTTTGGTGACTTGTAACAGCAACTTTCAGGCTCTACCCTGATTAATCATCTTTCAGTTGAACTGGATAGTTGAGTATAGAGTTGAGTATCTTTTTAATCTGCTTTCTGTGCTTTTTATTTTTATTTTTAATAAGTATTATATTTATTTCATATTAAATCATCACACACTGTAGCTTGAGTGCAGTTCTTTGAATATTTCCTCATCCAGGATTACTTTACAGGTGTAAGCGGAGCATAGTTCAGATATGTGCAAATACAAATAAAGAAATGCAAAATCAATTTGGGAATGTTGTTGTGTGTGCATTTTTGAAGCACAGTTCCTTGGACAGACATTTTTTACTATGGTGGGAAAGAAGCTAAAGGATACGAGTGTTTAGAGTGTTAACACTTTCTAAGCAATTCACTTGCTATTGGAAAATAGTTAACGTAAGTACCTAAAATAGAACAAACAGAAGTTAGCTGTGTCAAGCCTGACTTTAGGTCATGGTTCCAAATATTTTGATCAAATAGGCTTCTCTCTCCTTTTCTCTATTATAAGATATGGTATATAGTGCATATTTCCAGTGACTAATGTTTGTGATGTGGGTCCCTGTAGATGAAAACTTGGGTGATGTTAGATCAAAGTCTCCAGTAATTTCATAATTTCTTTATGAAGAAACGCTTGTTTTCAGCTGTAGTTGGCATCAGTCTAAATGAATCAGTAAAATGGGATGATCTCAGCTCATATAAATAATAGCAGCCTTCTCCTGTTAGAAATGCCTTTCTTCTGGAAAAGGCAGTTGTCCCACATTAATGCATTTCTAATCAAAAACACTAAGCCCCATATGGTATTTTTTAACACATTTAAGAACCCTGGTTAAGACAGAGTTCTAAATGTACTAGAAACCAAAGTTCATTGTTGTTCAACACTCGAGAGACTGCACAAAGAGTATACCCTGGTATTTCTGTTTTATCCTGCCTATTAGTTTTATAGTACTGAGTCTCTTTCTCTTTCCGCCTCCCCTTTCTCTGCTTTTTGTGGAATGGCCTTCATGTTACCATATTACAAGGTTTACCCTCTCTCTCTGTCTTAAACATAATGAACATCAGAAAAGGTCCCTGAGGCATAAACAAAAACCAAGAGGGGAGCATCCCAGAATACTGGGGGTTGGTTATGAAGGAAGTCCACAATAGTTGAGAATAATAAAATGCTAGGGCTTAAGATAGAACTTGTGTGTGAAAATACTGCTTGAAAATAATTTGTTCACATTTTGTCAAAAACTATCTTAAAAGATATTTTTGCTTCTGTTTATTGTTTGAAACTATGGCCTCTACTGTCTCTGAGTCATTGTTAATTGCTGAAATTGCACATAATAGCATGCAAGGTAGAAAACAAACATGAATTAATAGAGTCAATATTGTATGTTACCTAAATTGCTCATACTGTGGAGGTCTTTCTAAGCACAAAGGAAAAAAAAAAAAAGCATTTCATGTTTAACTGTGATTTTTATTTTTTTTTTACTAGTTTAAAGCAGATGTTTTAGTACAATTTTGCCTATTCAATGACAGGTTATACAACCTCTCTGGGCTCTTTTTCTCAGTATTTGACCACCCTCTTGTTAAATTAAAAGAAAAAAAACAGAAAAAGGAAAAAGAAAATAATTCCTTTTGTATAATCAAAACGTCCTATGTTGCAACGTGTTATTGCCTATTATCCTATCCCTACTTTTATGAGAAGAATCTACTCCTGTCTTTTCTGCAGCTTTTTAGTAGCTGGAGGTAGTTGATAGTTGTAGATACTAGGCTGAGCAGCCCAAAGCTGGACATAGTACTCCAGATTTGCCTCACAAATAAGGAAAAAGGAAGAATCATTTTCCTCTGCCTGCTGGCTGCTGTCCAGCTGATGCAGCCTGGGATGTGGCACACTGCTGATTCTTGTTCAGCAAGAATCTCTCTACTCTAACCACAGGTCTTTCTACAAAGCTTTCCAGTCAGTGTCTGTGATGTTTCCTCTGGAAGGCCATCTCATAGGTTAGGTATTATTTATCCTTGGTACCAGTCTTCTGTGTTTGGAAATTACTTCCAGGGATATGGATTTATTCCTGAGATTGAGATTAGCCTCTCTGGCCAGTAGTTCTTTCTTTTTTTTGGTTTTTCAGAAGACAGGCATGATGTTTACATTTTTTCCAGCTATCAGGGCAATATCACTGTATGGTAGCCTGTCTCTACTCCCACCTTCTGTGTGTTTCCTTTCCCCATCTGAGCTCAGCAGTAGTGCCTGGTTCGTGCTGGCCTTCAGCTATTGTTGCTCAAATTCCAACATGTTGGGACAGACCATTCTGGGCTCTGAGGTGGTTTTATGACACAAAAAAATTCAAGAATCTTTGGAAAAAGAAATAGTTTCAAGTTCTGGTCTGCCATAGTAATCAAATATGTTTCTTGTGCGTATGTTAGCAAACAAAACTGCACGTCATGGCAAATCTGATCACAGAAGGAATGAGAGGAATAGGGAGTGGAAGCGAAAGGATTTAATTTCAGCACGCACAATACAAAGCTTGAAGAAAATTAAGATAAAATGATGAATTCTGTCTTGAGGACCTACCAAGTTCAACTCTTCTCCCTAGAAGTGATCATCTAGCTGACAAAAAGTTCTTTGTTACTTCATTATATAGAATAACTTTTTCTTCAGAAATTTTGCATCTATTTTTAATCAAAAGATTCTAAGGAAGAATTAATCACTGAGAGCTATACACAGTTTTTTGACAGAGCTGAATCCGCTTTGTGGAGGTTAGAGCTTACCCAGCCTCTGGGCATGCACAACTTTTAAATGGGCTGGAACATGTGGGATGGAAAAAGGTCTTATCAGAGTCATGCTTAGAAGGAAGTAGCTATCTGAAATTATTTTTCAGCACACCTGGAGTCCCTTTCAACTTGTGTGAGGCTACTTCCCACAGCATCAGCACCGAATGGCTATTCCAGGACAGCAGAAGCTAGAAATTTAGTTAGAATATGTTTGCACACTGCAGGAAAACCAAGCATGCCGATGTGCTTCCTCTATTTAACTTATACTGCTCCCGTGACCCTGCATGCTTTTTACTGATGTACTGCTGTAACATTACTTGGACAACGTTTTGTCATTTCCTGAATGTAAACCTGCAAAAACGCTGTCTTTGCTCCTTCACTTTGAGACATGATGGTGTGCACTGCAGCCCCTACTTGATGGGGGGTAATTTTATGCTCTTTTCCTGACAGACAGGATTCCAATAGCACCATATGTCAAAAACTCCAACCAATTCTAGTCATGCACCCACACTGTCCAGCTGTCACTGCTATAATTATTGAAACTAAAGCCCAGAGAAGTTTGTAGTTTTGGAAGTGCTCTAGTCTCCTTAGATCTTTACTACTGATGTTATAGCTGATTAGGACCCTGCCAGCCTTCTGTTGGTATCCTGAAAACTGCTGTAATTCTCATTCATCACGGAAGCTAACCAGCTGCTCCAGAGCCATCCCATCAAATGTGTTGCTTGATGTTACACTTTGCTGTTGTCCTGACCTTGATACTTTGGATGTTCAAACAAAGGCCACTTACTGTGTTGGAGCTGCTACAAAAGTATCCCATTAGCTACATATTCCACAGAAAAATGATAGCATTTTCATGTAGGTACCTGGTGTCGCTGTGAGGAATGCTTCTAACCTGCAATCATTTGTTGATCATCCTGTTAGATTTTCATGAACATTCCAGGCAAGAGAGCAAGTCACGGTGACCTCCTGGAATGCTCTCCTGTCAGGCTGGCACTGAGCTTTTGGCAGCAGTGTCTGTCTTCTCTCTTAGCAGAGACCAGCATGGTTCCTATAAATAGAGTTCTGACCCTTTGCACCCACTTTTGTTACTTATCCAAATGTAGTGAAGTTGATCATCATCTGATACCATTTGAAACCGTGGTCTGAGTAGCGAGTTCAACTATTTGCTTTTTCTATGAAAATCTTAAATTTGAAACTTTTGTGGTCTCAAGGTGTTTGTATGTTTTAATCTTTCTGACAGCCTTTGCATTCATATCCATTGCAGTACTAGATAGGCATAGCACATAAAGCAGCACCTATTTAGATTGCATTTTCACAGTATATTCTTTTTGATTTCTGATAGTCATCCTGTCTTATATGCATTGCAGAATCTTCACAATACTGATAATGTTACATCTGTTCATTCATTCACTTAAGTGTTTTTTATTTTAAATATATAAAGGCTTTTATGTTTAAATCATAAAAAATTATTTATGTGGCTTGTATTTTGTTCAAACAACAACTTACAATCAAGCACCAAGACTCCCTTAGACTGATCTCAAACCTTAAATTCCTAAATGCATTTGAGATGCTAGGTAAGAAAATGTCAATAAATTTCATGTTTTGTTGGTGAGATTTTAAATTGTGAATAGCAGGACTGAGTTGGAATTCATAATCTGCAACAATTGACTAATTTGATGAAAAAACAAAAGAGGGAAATTTCTTAAACTTATTATTTAGCAATTGTCTTTCAATAATGAGGAAACTGTCAGCAAAAATGATCACCAAAAAAACTGGGATTTGATATTACTGGTGAGAAAGCTCAGAACTACTTTGAATGTTGGAAGAAAGTCCTGTGTGTTGATTGTGCAGATCACTGGCTCCTATTTGCAGGCAGAAAGGATGATGTAGATTTAAAAGGCAGACCTTTTAAATTTTTTCTCTGAATTAACATGAGAAATGGTCCCAACTACAATCTGGCTTTTGGTTAATTCATAGTTTTAAAATACCTTTTAATGATCAGATTGGGAAGGAATTAAGAGATTTGATCCAGTGGACCAGTTTTCTTTTCCAGAGTACAGCAGTTTTTATATTCTCACTGGTAGCCCTTTGGGGTGGCCCGAATTCAAAATTTTCTGGACTGTTGGTTGTTCCTGATGCCACTTTTGGGACATGTGGTTGTCCTTTTTAAAGTGAGCTGACTAATACGCGAAATGCAACCGTTCAGTGGGAGACTGAAGAAGAATAACAAGGAAGTCATCAGTCAAAGTGCTCGATACAAATTGACCAAAAGACATAGAAAGAAAGTAAATAGAGAGAAAAAACAACTGGAGATGTGGTCATCAGCATAAGGATGTGTAAAGAGAAGCATGACACATAGATTGTATCACCAATAAGAAAGCTGAGTAAGACATTTGAGCTCACTGTCAGCAGTGAAAGACTGGTCTGAGCAAATGGTCAAGGACAGCAAGGAAAGAACAAGCAATGGAAAGAATGTTTTGAAGTGCTGGAATATAAATTAAACAGTTTTTAGAAGTTTCCCACTGCAAATGAAGGAGAATAAATATTGGAACTCTGAGATGTAGAAGCTTGGTAAGATACTTGAAAGAAAAAGGTGAAAGCATAATTGCAGAGTTCTGGCTACTATCCAAGAGCAGAATTTACAAAGGACTGAGAAGGGAAAAGTGATAATTTAATTAAAAAAAAAGGGGGGGGGGGGTTATGCACAAAATAAAAAATGAGCACGGGGGGGGGGGGGAATATGCTCATAATACATATGTTGCTCAGAAAGCAATGTCTCCTATTTATTTTATTGCTGAAACGTACCACACACCGCTTCGCTTTCACAGTCTTTGAAGGTAGTCTTCTGCTATGTGGTGGAAATGGCAGATTTTGGGAGCTTCTGGCCACTCAAAAGTGATATTAAACGGATGGAAAACATTTACAGAAAGTTAAGAATTGCATTTAGAGAAGTCAACAGAACAGATTCCATGGAGTGGAACATGACAGGTCGCTGCTACCACCTTTGGTTTAGGGTTAGCTTTTGAATTAAAGAATGAAGACAGAGGGGGGAAGAATTGTCTGAGAAAGTAAAAAAAAATGTAGTTTCTCAGATGTTTTCATCTTATGGCTTCATTAGAGAAACCATCAGAGGTTCCTCAGAGAAAACATGACCAATAACTGAATATTCTGACTGAGATTCGCGCATAGAAGATAAGGAATAACGATTGAGACAATTTGTAAGGGACTGTTAAAAGACAGTTCAAAGAACTTCAGATAACTGCTCTTTTGGATTTTTGCTTTTGCTTCTTGTTTGATAGTAGTGCTATTTCTTCTTACTAAACTGAGTCTTTTGCTTTAGTAAAATTATCTTCAATATAAACTTTTTAAAAATGGGAATGTGTGGGAAGTAGCAGTCCGGAAAGCTGTATTCAGAGCTTTCATACTTAATCTAATGGTTCTAAGTATTTCTTAAGCAATCTGGAGAGGTCAACTTAGTTGAAAGTGCTCTTACGACTGATGGCTAAGATACTGCTACAAATTCATAACAAGTTTGAATACAGTTGTATATGTTTAAATGTTCCGAACGATGTAAATGTCAAGTCCTTTTCTCTCTTGTTAGGTCTAACAAATAATTGGGAAATCTCCTAAAACTCTTAGGTCTATGTAAACAATAGTTAAGTGCCCACTTTGTGTCTACCGTGTGTAGACTGTGGAGTTTTAGTGGTTTGATTTAAATGAAAGCTGGAAACCACTGTGAAAGGAACGTTGGTTGAATTTGGTTGATGATATACATAGCTTTCTTACCCTTCTGGAATGCTATCATTGGAGATCATGTACAGCATGTTTAACTCTATTACATATGATTTGCCAAAACAAATGCAAATTTGATAGACCAGCTCTACACATCACAGTGAGAATGCTGCAAAATACTTCAAATAGGAAACTTGGTAGCGTAGTAAGTATTACACTAAGTTGAATTTTGAATCTCTACTTTCACACAAGACATTTTTGACAGAAAAATGCCTAAATGGAATTTGAGGAGAGATAGGGAACTCATATCATTGTATCGACCAGTGTTGCAGTTTGTATTTTAATTTTTGTATGCAAGCAATGAGTGCTTCACAGATATGCTGTCTGTTAATCCATGAGAGCAGCACTTAGAGAAAAGAGTCATGAATTTTGCAAATGGGAAGAAGTGAACTGATTTCTCTGATTTATTGATTTATTATACCCGTACTGACTGAGGCAAGGCAAGTACCCAGCTGTTCTATGCAATAGTAGAACTATGTTTAACAACTAATGTATTTACTTTTTTTTAATACTTAAAAAAGATTCTATCATGAATTTTCTCAGTGTTCACTTTTAGGCTGCTGGGTTGACATGTAAAGAAAACATCCTTGTTTTTATCAGATACCTTGAAAATTATTCAAAGACAACAGAATGCTTTTATAAACTTTTTATATAGTTTTAAAAGAATGCAGCAGTAGTCATATAATTACAGTGATGGATTGATACCCATCTTCTTTATTAGGAAAAACTGTTACTTTAGTCCAATTTCATAATTACCTTAATGTTGATGTAGTTGCAGGGTTTTTTTTTGTTGTTGTTGTTGTTTAAAATAATAGCATGTAATAGAGGAAAAAAACCCAACAGCCGAGAAAATAATAGTTGTTCATAAGATGCTACTTCATTTTTTTCAAGCTGACAGTGTGGTACAGAAGTCTGCTAGGCAGAAGAATGCCAAACTTATTTTTATCATTATTGCTATTATTACTGTTTATTACAATAATGTACTTTAAATTTACAGTCTTGAGCCATCATTGGTATATAACACTATATGTGTAGCTATACATATCTAATTATTTGTGGAAGGTATTAGTATTGTAAATACAGCTTATCTTTGTTATAAGAGTGGCATTAATAACAGAATTTCATAAATGCCAACGTATAGTACGATAATTTCAAGACTCTCTGAAAATATGGTGTACTGTATGTAGCTAAAGATGTTCACAAATGCATGTTTTGTGTATATGGGGAGGGGGAGGAGGGCTGTTTTGTGCTTAGAATGCTTTCTGATGCATAAATATTAGCATTAAATAATTTTGAATACCTTGTTTCCTAAAAAGATTAGTTGCTCTTCTCTATGTGATAAATTGTGCAAGAGTTATTGTTCACACCAGTCTTCATAGTGTATTATTCTGTGTAGCTTTAAATAACCAAGTCCAAATTATGCTCAGCAAGCTGTTGGGAAAGCTTGGAGAAATCTGAGAGCTGAAGGGCCAATTTGTGCCCTGACTTACATCCTCTGCAAATGCACTGACTTCGTGCTGGCTGTAAAGGGTATAAGGCAGTACAGGATTTGAACAGCAGGATTTAATTTTGTTTTTACTTTGTTCTTTTTTCTTCCTTTTTAAAAAAAATTGTTACTCTGTACTAATGTGAAGGATCAGTGGGCCTATGTATTGCTAGTTTGTATTTAGCGTCATTTCCCTTTTCTACTTAGCATCTCAAAATTTACACAAGACATTAAAAAAAATAATATCTACATGCTTGGGTACCAAAACTCCAGTTTGCATTGGATCACAGTTGGAATCACAAACTTTGCATTTGGAAATATTACACAGTAAGATATATCCTTTGTATGAAATATACTTATCTCAAGTGGCCATACATTTGTTTCCTAAAAGTGGTAATTAAAAATTCTTTTTCAGGTGCGTCTAAATTGCCCTGTCTCAATGAGCGTTTTTTGCAGTCCATGCTACGCTGTTAGCAGAGGGTATTCCACTTACAATTTGCATGGAAAATTACATTTATGGTGGAAACAGGCTGTGTAAATTCAGCTTCACCAAATTTGGTTTGGGTCACCAGAAATCCAACACTAGCCTGTTTAGTAATAAGCGTGTAAGGCCAAATAGTGCATTTGCCTTTTTTCCTCTCTCACTGTTTACCTTGTGTATATTTAATGTTCAGGTTGTCCCACTGAAATAGGTGGGATTATTGTCTCAGCACATGGTAATAGAAGCACTGGGTAGTAGGGTAGTAGAAGAGAGTGAACAAAGTTTTGCTACTATTCGATGTTAGCTACAGTTTGTTTTCATAATAGTTTAACTTGGCAATAATTGTATTGGAGAAGCTGGTTTTGAGTTACAAAAATCACAAAATTAGTGCTTCCCCCCCNATTAGTGACTTTAGAAATAATTGGCAGCAAAACCTTGCTGGCTTTAACCATTCCCTCCAGTCAGGGTTATTGTGTAAGTGTGGTTTGGCTCTTCTGCAGTTCTATGTTTTCCAGGCATTCAGTCACAAATTTGAATAACAGATTCCAGCAAAATTATAAACCATTTGAAATGTTCACTGAACCTGCAAATGCAATGAGTAAAATTACTGGTAGATATCATAGACTAATGAGAAAAATTAATGTGGGTCAGATGTAGCTACGGTTAACCTCTGCAACTTGTCTAAGACATATGGCATATGGTCTTTCCCTAAGTGATTGAAGAAAATCTACCTGAAATTTGATTCAAACTATAATATGCAAAAAATGCTTCAGGAAAGAAGATAAACTTTGTCAATCATACTGTAGAAAAGCAGTTGCTGAAAATAAGACCTTTGTGTTTTAAGATCAGGGTCTCTTCTCACCACTGTAGTAGAATTTCCAGCAGACACGCACAGAAAAAATGAAGCCTTCACCTCCTTTATTTCCTTCAGAGCTGTGAAGTCTGTCTCTTAGGATTCCTTCTTGAGTGGCCTTTAGAAATTTTTGCATAACCTCCTCACATCTTCTAGCCCAGCTGTTCTCTCATGGCCTCAATTACCCCAGACTAAGTTCTACGTCTTCTCAAGAAGCTAGATAAGAGGATGTTGATGAGGACTCCCACTGAGACATTATTCATGTACAAGAAAGTTTAAGCCTTCGTAGTGTGAAGGAAGGCTGAGAACTTCAGTTTGCCCCAGTTCCAACCTGCCATTAATAAGTATCGTGTTTTTCTATTTTCGTTTAGAATGTTTTAGAAGCTTACTCCCATACAAGTATAAGTTTTGAAAGAGTTAAGAAAGCTATTAACTCTGGCATATGGAGAATTTATAATTTCTACAAGTGTTGTGTAGGAGAGACCCTATAATGTGAGCATATGATGCGTTTAACTCACGTTATGAAATCTGCCTCTATATCTGGCAATGATTTCAAATTTCCTGAGATCTCTATTTAAACTATATCAGAACTCTCAAGCACAAACCATCACCTGAAGGGGAGGTAAAGTTATGGCATGTTATGCTTAGGTAAAAAATATTAACAAAATATTTTTATTGTTTTGGCAGGCATAAGTTGAGGACGTGTACAATTTCCAAATTAATTTTAGCATTTACTTTTGATTTACGTAATTGATGCTCAGTCACTCCTCCTCTTCCCTATATCCCAAAGGCATTGTCCGATGAGTTTCCAAAATGCATTTCATCTCAGGAAGATAAGTGTCATTCATTCTGCTAGCCAAAAGTTTCTAGGAAACTGAGGAACTATTAATTGTCATCTGCATGATTAACTCTGGTTCTTCTCCCTGCAGAGGCCTCCCTTTCTTAATAACACCAATCTTTTTCATATGATTGTTTTCACAAAGAATTGGAATTGACCATCTCACTTTTGACCAACTATCCCAATGCATGTCTTTTAAAATAGGTGCTTAGAAATTGTTGTGCTCTTTTTCCTTTGAATAGGTAAAGAGAATATTGTATTTGGGGGCTATAGATCTTTCTTGCGCAAGTAGAAGGAATGTAACATTGACAACTAATGAAAATAAGGAAGGATTTTCAATACCAATACTCAAATACCTAAATCACATATTTCCCACAATGTGGTTTATTTTTAAGGTAATATATATAGTTAGAATTTGTTTTGCAGTTACCAACTGGAAATAAGTTCACAAAACCCCGTGTTTCTGTGCCACCCTCATCTGTAGATGATTTGGTGGTCAGTGAACTGGCTCACAGAGACATTTGGCTGATCACACTCTTGGTTATTTCTAATACTGTTTAACTCTTCTACAGGTCTATAGGAAGTTCTACTAAGAAATAAGGATAAAAGAGTGTTTTTTTTAACTACAAATCAAATGTGTCTCAAATATTAGGGCATTGTTGTCAAAGGCGTTTTTCTGTCCTCTTAAGAACCTTAATTTTAGTAGGTATAAATTAAACACTGGAAGTAGTTCAAATAGTGTGTTTTCTGACAGGAAGCACGGTGACCTGTGTAGGCCAGCTACTGAAGCTGACAGGGAGTTGAATTATTTTTGTAAAAGTTTTTATACGTTCTGTAAGTTTATATAAATTTCTTTTCAAACTTGGGGTTTGCATGCCAAGTCTTAAAATGAGGAAGTGAAATGTTATTGTCTTGTTATAATGGAAAGTCTGACCTTAATCACTATTAGATGAATAGCTTACAAATTAATACAGGAAAAATGAAGTAAATAATGTATTTAGAAAATTATATTTTATTCTCAAAGTCCTTAGAAAACTAACATTTTAACTTAAAATTGCAGCAAATGAAGATGTTTATAGTTAGTGGTTTTGATTCCTTGCCACCTTCCTTTATTGTCCACTTAAAAAAAAAAAAAATCAAACACAAAACAGTTTTAGACAAATCCTCTTTCTATCATACTATTTTTTTCCAAGACAAACTCTCAGTGCCTAGACTTTTAAACAAGTGCTTTATCCTTGAAAATTAAAATAAAATATTTTCATGTTATCAGTAAATTTTGCTATGAAACTTTACAGCAGCTATATTAAACGATAAGAATAACTACTATTTTGAAATTCTGAACATCATATAATTAGACCAGCCTTTAAGAAATATTCAGAGTTAAGGCACATTAGAATGTATTCCACAACATGGAGACAGCCCTGACAAAGAAACATTATTCTTAGATTTACAATTAATTACCCTTATGTCTATACCTTGCATTCAATTTGCATATCTTAAAAGTGCTGTAAATTTCATAGCACTCCCTTGTTATTTAAGATCATTCTGCTTAGTAAAAGTTTCTATAGTGATAACTTTCTCTTGATTATGTAGTTGTGAGGTCAATAAATCTGGCTTTCGTTTGCTCGACAATGTTATAATTTTTCTTTTTTTGTGTGTTTTTCATTATTTTGCTCCTTGTTCCTTCTGCCCTCTCATTTATAATCCCCCGAAGAACCAGTAGATAGAGAAGTCTGGCTAGAAGACGAAGTGAGTGGTCAGATTCTCAGATGTTATCTTTTTCCCAGAACGCACTGGTACTGGGTGTCTGACATGTTCTATACATCTTTCTAGTGTCAACCTCATTAAACAAATACAACTTGATGTATAGCTCTCAAGAAATGAAATTTCATGCAATGAATTTGCTATATTGCAGTTTGTGTTCTCCCACTCTTTTCTACTTCAGTAGTAATTTTGTGCATGCTTGATTTCTAGTATAATTTTGTGCCATCACTATTGATAATTTCATACCCTTAAGTTTATCAGTGTTTTTCTGCTATTTAAAGAAATAGCCATGCTTGAAGCTCACAACTGGAAGTTCGATGCTTTCTGAACAAGGAACCATTACTGCTCTAGTAGATGCGATATACCATTTACAGTGTTGTCCAGTATGTTTCATTTGGTCAGATATGTATGTGGTCCTGCTCTAAATATGAGACATATCTGTTGCAACATACTTGTAAATGTCCTAGTCTTCTAGAGGTGATTATGTATAAATTTGCTAGAACTGTTTTATGGTCTAATTCAAGGTTAACACAATATCCTGTAAACCAGAAGGACATCGCAGACTTTGCCAGAATAGTAAATACTGTTCTCAGCCTTCTCCCCACTCCGCTTCAGCTTAAAAGAATTTTAAAAAGAAATGTGTTTTCAAACTAAAATAAACCTTCTTTAATGAGACTATATATTATTTACAGAAAAATGCCACTAAACTCAATTAGCACTGGTCTCACCACTGGGTGGAATTGAAGTTTTTGAATTTTTTTTTTAATGTAGTTCATTGAAGTCATTTACTGAATCTGGGGCAATACTCTATTTTTAATCAAGTTTAAAAATATAATATATGAGAAAACATTAAAGCACTGTATGGATGATGATTTTTGTAGATGCACTGCTGTAAAAATACACAGACAAATGCACAAAAGCAAATGCACAGGCAAATGCATCTTCTTTCTTTAACAAAGAAAAATTGTTTGAATATTATTGTAAACAGGTAATTCCTTATTACCACCCCTCAATATTATTAATTGGTAGGTTATTGGAGTTATTGTAAAAGTTATTATTGCAGTCTTTTTTCATTTAATATTTTACTAAATAACAGTATTATTTAAAACTAGTTTGCTGGACAGCAGCAGCCATTCTAAGCATTGCCTGCTGTCCAGAAACAGATCTAT
>WBMW01003727.1:809033-865289 GCA_013396635.1 Penelope pileata
TTCAGTACATGGCTGGGAAGATTGATTAATTTAATTGCTCACACTTTGCTTAGGTAACATTTGAATACTTAATGTCAGGTTTGAAGGATATTACAACATTTACTCACATACCTTTTTAAAGAGGCAGTTTCTTGTTGCTTTTTGTGTCTTTTGAGGATGTTGAAATGCATCCTGAAATCTAGCTTGCCCTGAAGTCCAGGAAAACCATACCAAGTGGGAAAAGCTGCTTCCTTTCACAGAAGCAACTAGTTATTTTTTCACATTTTGCTCACGATAAATCATTCATGTAATGAGGTTGGATCATCCTCACTGAATGGTGGTAATTCTCCTTGTGGTATCCAGGATAGAGACAGTTCAGCATATTATATATTTCTGTACCCTTTAACATAATATCATAGTCATATTGAAGGAATAGATGAGCTAAAGCCACAATAATGTATTGCATATTCTATTCAGAGAGTGTATTTGAGAAGAAATTTCTGAGATCCTCTTGAATCCCACCCATGTACTAAGGGAGAAACATTAAGCAGCAGAACATTTAGTATTGGTTATTTTTCTACATTCTATTATCAAGTTTATCACTAGCATGCCCAAATATGATAAAATCTAACCAAAGGTATTAATGGTCACATACAGTAGCTGGCAAGAAAAACTAAACCTTTCCCAAATATACCCCAGTTAACCTTATTTTAGAGTAGCGAATGTTGATGTTATTGCCTGTACCTCTGGTAGCAATGTCTGTGACTACTAGCAAATGCTGGTTGTTTAAAGATAATGGTGAAGTTCCTTGTCTTGCTGCATTGTAGAACTGGCTTTGCATTCGTTGCCATCAGATGTTAACCTGAGAAAAAGCAGACTGATAGATGGAGGTTCACGTTCAAAGACTGATTCTGTATGGTCTTTTCCATCCTAACTGATTTTTTTCCATCCTCAATTTTCTAGTAAAGATGTTCTTTGATCTCTCTGTACAGCACTTCATTTTAAGTCTGATAAACAGTAGATATTCTATTAGATACAAGATCTTTAAATATTTGTCTTACTTTGTGTGTAATTTGCTTTGGAACTGTTAGTACAATAAATAGTAAATGATACCGGCTTACATAGCCATGTATTTTTCTTGTCAAAGATACCATACATAATATTCTCACAACAATGCTTAACTCTGAGAGGGTAGGGATTTAACACTAGTACATGACTAATTTACTACCTTCAAACATAAAAAGGAGAGCTTAGAAAGAAAGGCCTCATATGAAGCTGCATAAAACAGCAGTGGCGCTTAATAATGGCACTGGCATTTTGTTAGCATCTCTACAAGAAAAAATTCTTCTTAGGGAAGGATAATCTACAGTCAAATCTGATTGAAGTCAAAAGAAACATTGGCTGATTTCTTTGAAAGATGCCCGTCTGTCCCTGAATTTGACTGTACACAATACATCCTGCAACAACGAGTCAGATTGTCAAGGCCAGAACCAGGTGCCTATGTTACTTGTATCCTTCTACATCAGTCATACTGTAGGGAGCAGACAATTAATTCTGGAGCAAAATTGAAAGTCAGAGGCAGAGTGTGAAAGAACAGAATGACAATAATAAAGTGCCCCTGCCTCACATTAATCTCCCTCACTTCAGGGCTGTCAGAGGCGGCCTGGCGGTGACTAATGCCAAGCTTTGCATACAGTGGTCACAGACATGAGCAGCATGCTCCCTTTACAGCATCCGCGATTCGCTTTGTTGAGTTTTTGACTCCTGCGGAATCATTGAAAAAACATAGCCGCTGGTCATAGGTAGCAGGACGAAGTTCCTTCATCATACACCTATTGATCGATGGGCAGCATTCCCGGGCTTGGCTTAAAAAAAATGGAATCCTGACAAATGCGGAGAGATTAAACTAACTTTTTGAACGGATGAGCTCAGCAGATAAGGGTTAATAAGTTTAGCTTTGAGGAAGTGCATATCATGTGCATGTCCAAGCATCAAGACAAAATGATCTTGCACCTCTGTAGACACACTAATCCATTAACATTGCAAAAGACTTTGATGCACATTTGGGAATTGTGTTCCATTGATTTTATTGTCATCTTTTTGCACAAATAGTAAATAGGCTAACATTTAAGGAATGGTGTAATTATTCCCGAAAAGCAAGACATCAATGTAAAGTTTATTGTTGCAGACCAGACATTTTGACAGGAATACTGTAATATCCCAGAGGTGTCACTGGGTTACTGAAAAGGTTAAAAATTGGTGCATTGTGTCGGAGAAAAAAGGCAGTAACAACAAACAGCATTCAAAAAATCACAGGCACTTCTGTAGGAAAGTGGAAAAGTGTCGTGTAACAACATACAGCTTCTGCAAGTGGATCGCTGCACTGAAGAAAATGAAACACACCTAATGAAAATGCTTCCTCCATTATCAGTGTTTCAAGGTTCTCTCTCATAACTTAGAATGCAAAAATAACTTTCCTCTCCAGTTCCTCCTTTTCTTGTAGGTGAAACCCACACATGCCAATGTGTTGTGGAGTTTGATAGGGCTGTGTTGGAAATTTTCATTTATCTTCTCTGATAATCATGGGAGAAAAATCTCACACAGGACTGTACTTGCCAGGCTATGCTGGTTGTTCCTTCTAGACGTGTGTGTGTACTAAATCAGCAGGACAACAGTATTTTTATGGAGTGTTATTTGACAAGGAGAAAAGTACTTGCAGTCCTGCATTACAGTTGTCCAGCACAGAAGCATTCATTAGAATCTGAATGAGAAGAGGGAAGGGATATACAGCAATTTATTGAATCTGACCAAGAAGAATATGTTTTCTGTGTTTTAAAAGTGAATTGTTGTTTAGCACTCTAGAGGACTAGGAAAGAAACAGATAGGTCCTCTTGTATACTGAATATAGTACATTATTTTATCAGGAACTGGAATGTCCTTACAGTGGCATTTTGAGCCTTACACTTAGCCAAGAGCTGTACTTTTTTTTTTTTTTAAGCAAACTTATTTCCATTAACAGCTCAGAAATTCCACTTTTAACTTAAAACATTTTCATAGTATTTCCCATAGCTTTTTTCAAGTGACTTAATTGAATATCCAATTGTCTTTTCTTTAAGAAGATAATAGTGTAAAATCTCTATCATAAGCCATTAGTATTGTTTGAATCTGTGAACCTGAGCATGGATATTTCATGCTTGTTTGAGAAAAAGAAGTCTGGTACCCAGCAGCAGACTTTTATCCTTCACTGGGATTAACCATTTCACATGTTGAAAAACATTTCACGAGCATTGTGCAAAAGCATAAGATATATGCATGTTATATGCCAGACATTTCCAAGAATATTAATATGTCACTCATCTTAGGGCTCCATGCTAAACACCTATCTAAATTCTAGGCTGCTAAAACAGAAAACAGCTTATGGTGGTGGTGGCATTTTGGGAGGTTGGTGAAGGGACACAGGAGACACCTTGGTTTGTGCATTACCTGCTGTGTCACTATCTAGAAATTGTTTTGCAAGTTCTTACTGGCAGAAAGAGCGTTCTCACTTTAGGCTTAGAGATACTTTGTAATGGACAGATTAGTGTGTTAGTTGTGCAGCTTCTGAGATTTTATAATGACTGTATGATGATAGTGGAACCTCAGAGCATGTTCTGCCAAGTACAGCATGACTAAATGGAAGTATCTTTAATTAATTTATCTTTAATTACTAAATTAAAGTATTTCTTATGTAGTCTGTTATTGAGGTTGCCTTTATCTGGCAAAAGTTTGTCGTGTAGAAATAATAACTAAATAAACTGAAGGCAGAAAATTGTGAGAATTGCAGTTCAGATAACCTCACAAAAATCTTTTTGGATCCAACCTGTTTGATCTGAGGCATTCAGACCTTCTAAATTTTGTGTTGGGAAAAAATTGAGAAGCACTCATAATACCACTGCTTTCGCAGCTTGTGTGTTAGAGCAAATCTTCTCAGTCTATTCATGGATAGTCCTTCTCTCTAGCTACATAACCATCAACTAGAAAGAGCAATGAAATCCACTTCTACACACAAAACTGGTCTATACTATATTTATGTATCATTTTGAAATGGAGAAATTAGTGTCATTTCTACAATAATGTCCAATAAGGAGAGAGAAGTTCTATAAAATTTTGGAAATTAACATATTTGCAAATAAGTGTTATTTTGCAGTACAACATGTTAATGTTCACAAAAAAAAAAAAATTCAGGAGAAGTTGTATTTCATCAGTGAATATTTTTGCCTTACCTTAAATTATATTACCATGCAACTCATATGGACATTCCTTTAGTATGATCAATAAAGAGGTGAGAGACCATTTCCATAATGGGGATTGTTCCTCATATTTGTGACAATGTCTATTGTTTACAGTGGTATCTGTCGATGTCTGCTGTTTATAATGGTCAGTGGAAAACTATGTGTTTTTTTTTCACTGTTAATTTCTGTTTTTGTTTTTTGTTTGTTTGTTTGTTTTCATTTATTTCCCTAGGTCACAGCGAGAGGTAACCAGTTGTTGAAGAAAAGGCAGTGCTCCCCCTTAAATGTGATTACTATGTTTGTTGTTTATGGTACAAATAGGGAGCTGTCACGTGGTCTTATTGGAAATAAACAGTCTTGCTTTTAATTCTGTTTTAACCAGTTAATAGCAGTTTTTTCCTTAAACCCTTCAGTGTGCTTTGCAGGCAGCATCGACCAATAAGCATTTGTATTGTTTTGCTTTGATTAGAAATAAAGTGAAGAGTACAGAAAAAATACCTGAACATGAGTCATTGCTAACTATTCATTAAATAAGATGTCAGACCTTAGGATAGTTATGGTGGGAAGAAGTTCCGGGACATCATGTAATCCTATCTCCGGTTCCGCTACTTCAGTAGCGTTTATGACTCTTCTTATTTAAGCACTCCTGAAACTCTATTCTAACTGTACATTATTAGAGCTGTGGAGGTTTTACCACTGGGAGCAGGGTTCAACTTAATGGTAAGTTCATCCTCTCCTGACGAAATGTCAAAATTTCAAAACTGTTTTGTGGTATGGAAAATCCATTTCATATCCATCTCTACCACATCTAAATATGAAACATCATCTTACATGGCCTGAAATTGTGCTTCCAGAACGGCAGAGTGTAGCCATGCCTATCTGATGACCATATTGCTATATCCCATATTGCCCCTGGGATACAGCAGAGGATCATGTGTTACTGTCAAGTGAGTTTCATAGTCCAGGCCCTGTACTGACACATTTCTATCCATCCCCTGCAATGCATACAGCAGGACTATTCCATCTGCTCATAATGAGCCATAGCAGGGGAGGAGATCTTATAAACAGACAGCTCCCCCATCACTTGCAGTTTCATTGAAGAACGTCTTTGCAACAATATTTGCTTCTGACAAAGATTTTTACCTATTCACTTGTTAAAATATCTGTAGATGTTGAACAAACCAAATCAACCAGTTGCTAAACCTGGCAAGCTCCTTGGCTGAAATTTTTTTGTGCTTGGAGAGGGCCAGTTTCAGATCACAAATTCTTGTTGCAAAGGTCTTGCCTATATCCTCTGAAGTATGGATGATAATTGTGTCTGTACCTACTCTAAGAGTGATGCAATTTTAACTAGATCTAACTCAAAACAAAGAACATGCTGTTCTTTATTTAATTCCTGTAGTAAACAAGTTATGGCAAAATATAAGTGGACGATTAAATAAAGGAGTAAAAAATATCACTTTGTAAAGGTTTTCTTTTCAAATGTAGGCCTCATACAAAAGAACACTGCAAAGCTTTTTGGAGGGAAATAATGTACTGTGATATGTATGAAACGGAGTTTTGATAGACAGAATAAGCTGCAATCCAGTTCTAAACTATAGATTTTCAAGCAGATTGATGCAACAAATTGTTAGCAAATAGCAGTTTGCAATTTGATGCTAATTAGACATAAGGCAAATATGTGCCATGACAAATTAGCAGCAAACCATACTGAAAAGGATTAGCAAGAGCTGGCACAAAGACTGCTCGATTTTGCATACTTCCTTGTCTTAGTCTAGGAGGTCTGAGCCAGTTTTCCTTCTCTGTAAATAGGAAACCAGAGCAGAGATCACAGGCATGCTAGAATGCCTTTAATTGCATATTTGAAATGTTTTAACTCTCTCTTAATCCCATGGAGGCTTTTCTCCATACCACCAGCTTTATTATCCTGGGAGATGATCAAGTACTTTATCCATTTAATATTATATCTAAATACATTATGAGGTAAGTAACTCACAGGGTTATTTACTTTAGCAAGCCTATTATATTTATAAGAAAATGCTGCATTCTTATTCAAAACACCCTTGCTTAACTTCCTATAAATGTTTTTCAGCAGATTTCATTATTGATTCCATTAATAATTTTTTTTTCCAGATTTATCACATTTCTTTATTGATATGCACAATGGCCTTGTAGTAGTCTAGATCAAACTAATCGGGACATCCAGAAATGATAATACAACTGTGTTTACAGAAGACTAAAGCAGGCAAGTAATTTTTAACCCATTTCTTCAGACTTGTGCTTGAATACAAGCATAGTCACAGGTACAACTTAAGATCCTGAAGCAAATTGCTCTTGCGTCCAAAGAGTGAGATTATTTTGTTGAGATAAGAATACTAAACAAAAGCCACAGTAAAAATACTTCATTACTGAATGTAAGCAACTTGTTTGCTTGCTTTTTTTTTTATTAAGTTTATTGGGAGCTCCGTCATTTTCCCTATGTTTTCATTTCGTATTTGCTGATATGTACATTGTCAGTTTAATTGTTAGGTATGTGAAATGATTTGTTTATACTTCAAGGAATCATTGCGCAGATCAGAAATTCTCAAATACTTTTTCTCTTTCCAAATCTGTTTCTAGAGCATACAAAATATTTAACTTACTTGCTGATTTAAGATGCTTGGGTGTCTGAAATAGTATATATTTTACATTCCCAAAATTCTTATGTCCATATATGGATCAAAAGATTGTTAGAAATAGTTCAAAGGTACTAAAGTATTGTGTGGTTAAATGTATACATACATTTCATTGAGCAAAATAAATGAAGTGGAAAAATAAAAGGATATTATACACAAAAGATACTTAACTTCTTTCATAAGTCTTATGAAGAATTCCTCAGACAATTTAAAATATGATCAATAACAAGTTTTACCACGGTGCTGTCTCCACATACAAAAAGTATGACAACACGCTGTTAAGGATTTACAAAAAGATGATGAAAGATGTTATACTGTTAAAAAAAAAAAAAAATGAAAGAAAGAAAATACCCAACTCTCTTTGCAATTTCTGAAGGCATTTATATATTATTTACATGAAGGCATTGTCCTATAAAAGAGCCTGTGTGCACTGAGGCCTGGAGAAGCCTTACTAGTATTGCCACACTGTCTCTTGCTGCGCTCCTTTTACCAATATTTTTGCCCAGTTTCCACATCACACCTGAAATTCAGGCCGTGCTCTTTATGCCAGTGCAGAATTCCAGTCAAGTTAATTGATTGCCCTCTTGACACAAAGGATCAGATTGCAAAAGTCCAGGTGTATGCTTAGGGATGTATGCTGCCTAGCAGTGGCTCGGCTTGTTTCCTGAACCTCATATAAGTGATCCAGCTCTTTCTGCAGTCAACAGCTTCTTGCTGTATTTTGGTTATTTCTTTCACCTTCATTTAATGAAGATATTGAGCTTTGCAGTTGCTTTCCCTCCACATCTTTGGCAGCCTCCAAACGCATCCTTCACTGGCTAATCTTGTACGTCTTTGGGTATAGAGGAACTCCTGTGAAGAAGTGGTCCAGTGTCTAGGACTGAGCGCATCAACATTCAACATTGGACATGGGAGTTTTGAATCCTTTCACAAATAAGGCATTTGAAAAATGATTTCCTCCTGTACTGCATACTGTTTAAAACCCAAGCGCTGAGCACTTGTACTATTTATGGTTTTCTTAACCTTGTTTAGGAAGTAAACATCATGATTATTTCTCATTCAACAACTTGCTTTAAAGTCCAGAGAGCTATTTGGTCATGGATGAAGATGTTGTTTTTTGCTTTTTGTTTCTTTTTTTTCTTTGCTGTGGATATTTTGTGTCGTGTTCTTGGTAGGTAGTTATCTGGGAATAGTGAGAGTGTAGCAAAACACCAACTGGCAAATTTAGACTAAAATAGAACCACTTGAAAGGGATATTGTTAAAAATTTTAGGATTAAAAGTGATGTATAAATGGCTGTGATTTCCTAGGGGAAATTTGATTCTAGTCAAATCTTCTCATATGGCATCTTCTCTTGCAGAAGCATCAGAAATTTTCTGCCCATAATGTATCTCCAAACAACCTCACTGCTCCATTCTATGACAGCTTTTCTGACAGAGCCTAAGCGGATTTTACATATTCATGTGCATACACTGTCAGCCCAGATATTGGCTCTGTGAGCTTTGCTTATACTTGCTGCAGTGGTGGTGCTGGCAAATATTTGAGTACAGATGTTTGAATGCACCGCTTTTCTCTTGATAGAATTGCTACATGTAGACACTTTCAGTCTTCTAGTGAGCTCCATTATGACCAACAGGGTCATTCCGTTGTCCCCCACTCACTGTAAAACTGCTTTGGAACACACAGAATATCCCACGAGCTGGTGACTGCTTTATTGCCATATTCTTGTTTTAGGTTTTCTTTACTTTCTGTAGCCGGGGCTTTGCTTTTTCAGGGATTATGATTTTTTGGTTTCTCCTGGTTTCTCTCAAGTGGGCTTGAAATGCAAAGTGATTTTTTTTTGTTTTGAATGTGAGTTAATTTCTAAGTAAAAAAAAAATACAATTTCACATGAGGAAAAATAAATATTTGATGCAAATGAAACCGATACAAATTTCTTATGGAAAATGGAAAAAAAGCACAAAAAACAGAGTGGAAAATACTTCAGATTTTGTACAGGTTACTTCATCTGTCTTGGGAAATGAGAGTAGACGTTAGAACGCATTCGTGCTGATAAAACATACATATTTTTCAACAAATGTATTATCTCTGTTTAGATCATGGGATTAATAACGTGCACTGTCCCTAGGAAAATGTGTGCACTCATGGAGAATCTCACTGACATAGCTACAGAGAGGTAAGTTCAAAAGGCCAGATTTTGAAAACTGTTATCTGAGATGGTTCAATCAAGTTCAGTGCATTTGAGACCATGTAAATGAGTATTTGCATGACATGGTGTGAGACTGTTCACTTACCTAAGTTATTTGCACAGTTGTGCATGTACAGATGTGAATGGGAAATGCAGATGTGCTACAAATTTGACTTCAAAAGTCCTGCTTGTTTCTGTTCCGTCGTTGTGTGTGGAGATGAGAATGCTGATGTGTTCCCTGCTGTGCATCCTGCTTATGAAATAACTTTGACAGTTTTACTTTCAAATCTTTCAAGTTATTCATATCAATATTATTAGTGTTTATAATACAGATACTATGATACAGTCTGACATATTTCTAGACATTGAAATATTTAAGGTTGTCTAGAGACTCTGGAATGACGTATAATCATCAAACATTTATTGTCTTTATCTGCATATCTAAAACTCATCAATGAATAAAAACAAGAGAGGAATCCTTTTTTAAAAAATGAAACAAAATCTTATCCTGGTGTAATTCATCGTTGCTTTCTTTTATCTATTTAAAATGCTTGAATTCACTTTGTTAGCAAATTTCTCTTGACAAGTACACCTATTTATTATTACTAAGCATCCTTTTTAGGAATGTCTGAAATGACACGTATTGTTTTAAATAAGATCATAGATTTAATTTTTAAACACACAAGCAATATACTAACAATAGAACAAACAGAACATAATTAATAGTTTTATGCCATTAATCAGGATCATTTTATTTGCTGCCAGTATACACCAAATGCAAAAATGTTTTGACTTAAATTAAAAATTTTAAACAAAATAAACCTGTTGTCATTGAAAACGTAGAACATATATACTGCTAGGTATTGTGTACGTTCATGAATGTTTGCATGTCTACCGGCATGGACATAGTAATGGGAGAGCAGGGGTACATGAGAACTTTGCCACTTTGTTAGTGAAGGGTAATGCGACAGCTCTTCCTGCATCCACCCATTCCCTAAATATGTATATTTCATTCTCCCCTGAAAAAGGGATTTAAAGAAGTAAAACATATATGTTTTGCATTTTATAGAGATATCATAACAGTGCAGACACTGATATGCCAGTACATTAATGTTCTAAAGAAAAAGAAATTATTCTTTGTGCTTCTTCATTGCGTCTTTTTATTTGACAAATTAATAATAATTTATGATTTTATTTTTTTTCCAAAGAAAATAATTGCATCATGTTTCATAATACCTCTGCTATTGCTATGTCACTAGACAGGACCTTATCTTTGGCAGATACGACGTTGTATTACTGCCACAGCAAAGGATATTTTAAACACCAGAGACATGTTCCATCCTGAATTTGTGGCTGTTAAGAGTTTGAGGTTTGCTATCAGTGTCATCACAGCAGTTTGAAACTGGAAGTGTAATCTAGAGGAAAAAGTATTATGTGTTGTCTTAAACTCCTATTTGGTAAAACACGTGCTTATTTAACTTTAAACATTCCTGAGCCGTATTAATTCCTAATTAATTTCTGATTTGTTTATTTTAGTGAATTGATTAAATTGAAGATTTTAAGAAATGGGGAGCCCCATAGGATGATAAGGACTGAGAAGGATCCATACTGAATAACTCAAGTAGTTCACCTAAGGGCTCACAGCTCCCTGTTTACTTAGGAAATGTGCATGTTAGCGTGCGCCGATGCAGCTCACTGCAGTGCATGTTAAAAACCTCACATTATTTGCAAGCAGTCTGATACTTTTGATGTGATACAGTGCAGATCCATGTAGAAAAACCTAACATCCTGAAAACTGCATGCTCAGCGTGAGGTATACAGTAATGTGGCTGCATCAGTGTCATTGTCCACCAAGCTTTGGAATATTAGTAATATTTTGGAATAGAAATTATGTTCACCTCCTTTGCCTATATTGCTTAATTCTGAAATTGACAATTAGATAAGTGGCAGATGGTAGGGAATTTTGCAAACGAACAGTATTTTCAAATTAATTTAAATACACTATGTGTGACTGTGCCATAAACAGAATTGTAAATTGCAGAAATGCACTTGTAGATATGCAGTGAGGACTATAACCTTTAGTTTTCTAGCTGTCGATTTTTCTTTTGTTCTTGATCCTATTTCTGGAAAAGAAACTGTTAATTGGTTTGTGATTTTAATAGGTCCAGCAGAAAGAGGAGGAAAAGAGATTATCCGGATTAAAAAAATAACAACAATAATTTAAAGATTTTCCTAAGTGGACACAGAAAGTAAGGATGGGGAAATCATCATGAGCTATGTATTTCAAGTTGCTAGAAATGTTTACATTTACCAAAGAATTGGCAGCTACAGGAAAAAAAAATGTGTTAATGAAATGCATTTGACCACTTGGAAAAATGCTAATGCTGTTAGAAGAATGGAGAACTGGCCAGTAGTGGGCGTAGATAATGGTTAATAGGGGGCTCCCAGAGACACAGGGTTAACAATAATTTGCTCAATATACTTATTGGATTTACTTGTCAAGGGTAGAAAAAAGGAGTGCAAAGAGCACAAAGAAACAAAAATATAGGTGACACAACCGTTTTTGCTTAGTGAAGTCCGTAGAAGTCTTGGTGGATTTCTGGAGACTTAACTGAAAGGCAAATAAACTGAGTTTTGACAAATTCCCTGCAATGTAAATTGTATAGAATTATTTGCACTATTCATAGCCATTGATTGAATTGTAAATTAACTATAACTACTTGATAGAAAGAACTTCAGTGAAATTCAGATCCTGCTGAAGTCTCTGGGAGATTTGCCATTTCTTTCATTGGGGATAGGGTTTCCCCATGATCATCATTACTGTAGACAGCTCAATAAAAAAGGCTGCTCAGTTCACAGCGGTGGTCTTAGCAGCAAACAAAATGGTTGGATGAATAAAGAATGGATTGGAAAATAATACTGCAAATATTATGATACCTATCAGTGATATCCTCTTGCATTGAATACACCATTAAATTCTTACCTTCCTGCTTGAAAATATATGTAGTATGAGCAGAAAAGATATAGGAATAGTCATAAAAAGTATCCAGATGCGTAGAGAAATTTCCATACAAAGAAAAAGTGCAAATAAGGGAACTCAGTGAATGAGAACATGAGTAAGATTTTAGATAAAATGTGTGATTTGCTCAGGGTTAATCTGATTTCTCTCTTTGCTTTGTCCTATAGCACAAACAATGAAGAATGCCACCAAATTGAAATTTCATAAGGAGGTGTTTTTGATGTTTTGCAGAATGGAACTTACTGATTAATTAAGTCTCTGGAATGAAAAATGTGGCAGGATTAAACCAAACCAGAAAACTAACTAAAATATAACTAAACTTAACATCTATGTTGGTAAGACAATTCTCACAGGTACAATGAAGTACAAAAACAAGAGCTTACATTTATCCTACGACAAATTTTTCAATGAGTCTCCCTTTGGGATTTTGTCATTTTGGCTTCCTCTTTAAAAAACCCTTGAAGCCTGTTTGTTATGGGCAATAGGATGCTGAACTAGATGACATACTGCCGTGACTTGTGTGACTTCTACTTCCTATCTTGAACAACATCTATCACCATGGGGCTGTAATTTGGTCCAGAATAAGAAAGAATGAGGGAGGCTTCACGTGGCCTCACAGAGCAGTGCCGGTGGCTGGGTCTTAAGATCACTTGGTAAAAGAAAGCTCTGTAACAGGGAGGACCTCCTGGGAGAAGGAGCTCTGTGGAAGTCTCTGGGCTGAAGAAGTGTTTTCATTCCCAAATCAGACATCACGAAATCTTCAGCCTTTGATAGAAAGCAGTGTTTACTCTTTTATTTTCATTTTTGGTGTTTGGACGATAAACAAAGCCCTGATGTGAAGACCATGGACTCTTCTAGACATAAATAATTCCCCAGGCTGGTAAATATCTTCAGTTTCTCAATGTTCTATTTTAACTTTCCAAGTAAAACATGTTCTGATTTGGTATTTCAAGCAATGCATTGACTAATGCTTCTGCCACACAGTGTAGCAGGAGTTGGTTTGTAATATCCAGATGTGTCAATGAGCAATGAAAAAATTGTTTTTTTTTTTTCAACAAGAGTTCTTTTTCAGGCATAATTTTTTGTGATACAATACAGTTTCTTAAACAAAATGGTAGAAAAAACTTAGAAAAGCTAGAAATGCTTAATCATTAGGGTGGTGCACAGCTGAAGCATTACCAAGGAAATCGCTTACTTACTGATCTGTTGCCAGGTAGTGAGCCAATTAGCAGTGCTGGTTATTATTTACATTTCATGCTATATATCACTAAAATTGTGGTGTTGATTTATCATTTATATTGTTGTGTTGTCAGCATAATTTATTTAGATCATGCTGAGATACCTGGGAAATTAAGTAATAAAGAGGATGGCATGGAATATGTCTGCGTTCAGAGATATTTACCTTTCTTTTAACGAGAATGCATGTTCAGGTAAATCATAGGTGACTTAGGTATTCAATTGTTTTTTAAACAAACCTGTTAAAAAGTTTATACCTTGTATTTTCTTGTATTTTTTATTCTAATCTGATTTTACTATTAAATAAATTGTTTTTTACAGACTGGTTTAAATAGCACACCAATTCTGCCAACTTAGTTGATTAGTGAATTACAGAAATCCATGGTAGTTGATATATTATTGAGGTTTCCAGTGTTCCATATGCATTTGCTACTTTAATTTCTTGGCACATACTAATATAATATCTTTTTTCTTAGAAATCCTTCCTAATTGCTTGTATTTTTACAAAGTTAGGCAGAGTGTCCAATCAGCTTTAAATATCTTATATAAGTTGAAAAATTGGAAGCAACACTCCATTTTACAGAATGTAAATATTTTGGACTTAGTCAACTGACCAACAAAGTAGCCATGTGGGACATTGAATGCGTTTAGTAATGTTTTTATTTATTTATTTATTTTGAAGAGAACTTTTCTGCAGGCTTCATTAGTGTCATCTCATGATCTCTTCCTTCCAATCATCCTGTCCTAATCCTTTTAAATCCTTTGGCTGATGTACGTTTCCATTTTGGCAATATTGTTTATTCATACATTTCTGAAAGTTATCTTTCACATTAAGCAATAATTCAGAGCAAAGTGAAAAAAAGATTATTTTCCTTAAGACATTTAATAACATGAATTTTTTTTTCCAGTTATCTTTGCTTTTAGTTTCTTTCTGTCTTTCTTTCTTTCTTTCTCTCTTTCTTTTTTAAGAATATACCTAACACAAATATAGATCAAAAATAAAACACATTTATTTTTAGTCTATCATGATACAGGGATCTTCTGAAAGTGAACTTTGCTTAAACAGCTCTATTGACTCCATCACCTGAATTTTCTGCCTGTTCTGTGGCATGATTTTCAGTTTTCACAAGGCTGCTTCTTCACTGTGATGCTACTGGATGTGTTCAGATCTGAGAAAGCAAATAAGCCCAAGGAATACCAAGTAAGTCTTTCAGCAAATACCCAGTAATGTTTAAGCAACCATCCTATTTTCTGTTTACTAGCTTTTAGATGATCATTTCTATATATGTTTAGTGTGCTGAAATGTTTGTATACGTCTTCAGAAATTAAGGAGTAATTTTAGGAGTTTAAGGAATTTTGTTAAACTGAAAGGGGAGAAACCTCAAAGTGAATCCCTGACAGTCCTCTGTATGAATCCCGGTACTAGGTTTTGTGATCAGGGTGTGTAATTTAGTGTTTTGGTAGTAGGATGTATGAAAAATATTAAGGAGAAAATATCTGTTGGACTGGAAACCTTGTTGTAATATGGTTCAGATTGTCTGGGTTAGCCTTTACAGGAAAGAGGTGTGAATATAAATTTAAATTATACCTGACTCGCCTCATTTCCAGTAGTTGAAGGAGTGACATATTTTGTTTGCAATCTCTTATTGCAAACATTAATAGCTCATGTATGGTGCTTCCTGGTAAATCAGTGTAAAACTGTTCCCAGAGGTTGAAATCATAGGTGTGCTATGGATTTTGTGTTAAGCTTTAAGTTAAAAGGTCTGAGAAAGGAAAAAGAATCTGTTAGGTGGATTATATGAAGGCTACAGAAGAACTTTGTACATTAAGAATTATCAGACCTACATTAAAATATTCAACTTTATCATATTAATAAGCAAAGATTCTTTGTTCACTTATTTTGACAACTGTAGCTTAGTTTGAACCAGAAATCACTTGTGAAATATGAGTGCATTTAAAGCACTGTATTTTATGAAAGTACTGCAATATAAGTAACTTGAGACTGGGAGTGTGTATGGTTGTGTCTGTCTGTATGTGTGTGTCTCTGCTCAGAAGATGGAAATACCTTCTTTATTTTTACCACAAGATATGTGAATCAGCTGGGAGTTGGTGATGCTTAACTACATAGGTTTACTGTGTGTCTGCTATGAAGATTTCAGGACAGCAGGTTTTCCACTTTCCACATTTCTCCCGAAACCTCTGCGTGTCATTACACAGCTGAAATGGAATACATGATGGGCTGTAGGAAGATGTGGCATTATTGCATCTGTGAGAGAAAAAAGAAAGATCGTTTAACTTGCTCTTAGCTGTGTTATTTGAGATTCACAAGATCTCTTCTCACTTGAATGATAAATGTCAAGTTCCCACAGAACCCATCCCTTATTCTCTTTAAATTTAATGGGAAACATTTGTCCATGACAGTTAGTGGTTTTTGTATTTTAATGTTATAATATTGATGAAATTAAAGTTCTTTATTTTAATGTTATTTACTACAAAAGTCAATTGCTTAATCAAAAGCTGATTCCTTTAGGCAGAAAATATGCTTCCCCAAATTCCAGATTTTTTAGTGTTTATCCTTTTGAACTTGGATAACTTATGTTCTACATCCTAAGCTTCACTAGTCAGTCACAGGATTTCTTTAACAGCATTAGAAATATTAACACACTTCTAGACTTGTGTGCTGTTCTCTGCCAGTCCTATTAATGTGATGTTGTATTGCTCCCAGTGTACTTATCTGCAGTGAGTGGTCAAGATACATCTTGGAGAGCTGAAGGAGAGCTTTCTTTGATCAGATCTCTTCATCCAACTGAAGTTACCAGTTGCTGCTGACAAATTATTTTCCTAGTGTGTTTCATGTACAAATGGAAGTACTTATTTTGTGAGAACAGTAAAATCTCTCTGATATTTGGATTTTCTTCAAAGTATCTTGTGTATCACTAGCACCATGTTTTTAGTAACTCTTGATGGATCACATCTGACATTCACCTAAGAAGCTGTCTTATGTCTTCTAGTCAGGGGTTAGCCATCCATTCCTCCTTTTAATACGAAAGCAAATAAACAGTTGATAGAATATATCCTGTTAAATTTATGCCAGTTTTGTCTTGGTTCTTTTTCTTCAAAAGACAATTTTGTATGGAACAGCTCTTGTGTAATCATACACTGTGATTTCATGTTCTTCTGACAAAGTATTTTGGAAAAAGTCTGTTATTAATGTAATTAATCTTTCCAAGTTCATTGCAATAAACTGAAAGGAACTTGTTATTGACTAAATATTCTAGGGTTTCAATTGTCTATGGTTCCACTATCTAACAAATTTCAATAGAATCCTACTGAGGTGTAATTAAAATTGTTTGCTATATGGTCATGAGCTATCATGAAAATAATTTTGCATTCAGCTAAGTCTGGGTAAATCTAAGCCCTTTCTCCTTCTACTCTAGCAGTATTAATGAAAGAAAAATGGTCTTTAATGCACAAGTTGATGCTGTGGCTTTTTTTTTTTTNGTCAATCTCATATGGTACTGAGGTCTGGTTAGGTAATCTAGAGATCTAGTTTAAATGAGAACAGAAGCATCACAGACTGTCTGTTTTCTTTTTTATACATCTACTTCCTTCAAGATCTTTTACTTTCTCTTGTCTTTAACATTGTCCTTTCCCTGACTTTTTTGCTTTTGACATAGGTGAATAGTGTGGTCGTGGTACAAACCAAGAAACTCCAGTAAGAATGATTTTCCTTCCTTCTGACTTAAGGCACGAAGCAAGCACACTCGTAATTCTGATTTCCATAGCTGCTGGATAACCAAAGGTTGGTCTTTTCGACAAGCAGTACTCCAACCTCTTCTGTCATAAACTAGTGGAGCTCCAGAGTCCAAATCATTGTCTGTTGGACCTGTGGAGACCGGTGGGTGTTGTTCCTCCATTTTCAGGGCAGGAGCTTAATGATGCTCTGACAGTTAATGTCAGCAAAAAGGTGAAACATCTGTTTAAAATTACCATGCTCACCTAATGAGTGTCTTCAACTTAGCATCTTAAACATTTATATTTGCAATGCTCTGGAAATACTGAAAAATATAAAATGATCAGGGGAGAGTTAAATTAGAAAAGCCTGTAGCATGTTGTATACTATACTAGCAAGGCTTATCCCTTTATCATCTTATTCCAAGAAGTGGAAACTGGGCAGAGGAAGATTAATAGTCACCAAGCAGGGACACAGTGATTGGAGTGGTGTTGCATATGTTATGTTGGTCCCAATTATTTCATTTGATAGCAGAATTTGATTGTATACTTACATTTTGGAGAACTTTTCAATTTTTCATTCCTTGTGACTAGGTGAAAGTTGCTCATTTAGATCAACCCAGATCTTCTTTATCTGGATAATTCTGCTTCCTGCTTAACTTCTGAAGACAAAGGAGAGATTGTGTTTGAGAGTGAAATTAGTTGTACACAGTGCTTTTTCATTATTCTGTACTTGGCTATTTTCTGCCATAGGTGAAAAGAAAGGCAAGGTGCAGGGGGATGTAGACTTTAGCTTTATTAATTTAACTTACCTGGGAACTCTATCTGATTATCACATGCTTTTGATTTTAATAGTGACTATTTGATGCTGCACCCAGTTACTTCAGAACTTACCCTCAATTTGGCCCTTCCACCCTCTTCTCATAGAATTGGTAAGGGCTGAGAAATGGGGTTTGTCACTGTTCATTAAAATCCCTGATCCTGTCTACAGGCTCTTTAATGGTCTCCCTTACATCATCTTCTAGTGTAAGAAAACCACTGCAAAAGCAGTACTGGCACTAGATTACTTCATCACTTACTATCAGGTGCTATCACTTGGCTTAGCAGCCTCCTCTTTCACTGGGGAGTGGAGCTGCTCCCTTTCAACAATTGCTTCAATATATATCTATTTCCTGGTTTAAGATATGTAGAGCGTTCTCTTGGAATCATTTAGAACAATATTTTTGGTAGTTAAAAACTCATCTGTCCCCTTCCTAATTACTGGTTTGTCAACTCAGGAGGCCTCGTAACTCTGTTCTGCTCCCCTGTTCTGAATCAGAGTTAAATGTAAAAACTGAACATGTGAATAGAGTTTCTTCTTAGAGTGAAACAATTTACCTCACGTGGCTGCTAACCAGTTTAGGAAAGTAAAGAGCACAGGGCTGCCATTTGTGTCTCAAACATCACTTGCTAATCCAGAAACGTGGTCCCCCTGGGCAAACATCAAATGAACAATATTTTACTTCTGCACTCAGTCACACACGAAAATGTTCACAAAATCCAGAAGGAAGGCGTAAATAAGAAGTGTTTAGCATCTATAAATTGTTAGCTTATTCTGCCCAGCAGGCTGATCTGCCGTGGATATAACCAAACGAGTCTCTATTGGATCTTCTGCACCTCATGCTCTTTGACATCACCATAAATTCAATTCGTATTTTTATAGAGAAATCCTATGAATGTGGGAAAAAGTGGTCTGGCATTAGCAGCCTTGGGACTGGACAATTTTGTTTTGCTTTAACTGTAAAATTCCATCTTTCCCACACTGCTGTAGTTGCTTTAACTATTTTGGTATTTAAGCCACCCTTGCATAATCTTTTGGTTTTCTTAAAGCATCAGTGATCCTTTAGCTTATCTGTGAAGTAGACAATGATTGTGTTACCAGATGTGTTTGATCCTGCTACAGGGCGCTTCTCAAGCCTTGTCATCACAAAATATGGGAAAAGCCCATGAAGTCTTTTCTTAAATCTCTGTGAGTTCTCCTAGCACGTACTCATGCTATGAAAACTGTTACAGAAAGAGTTTAGTTTTTGTAGTTTTCTGTCTTAGCATATCCTTCAGGAAAAGAATATCTTCACATCTCTTAATAGCGTGATAGCTTTCAAACGCATTGTTGTCTGAACCGTTGATTAAACAAAATGGTGCTGATTGCAGCAGGGTGGCTGGATGTGGGCAGAAGTAGCTATTGCAGCCTGCTCGCTAAGAAGTCATTTATCAAAGTTTTATCTGATTTCAGAGGCATTAGATTTATCAGTCACAGTTTATAAATGGCATGTCATCAGGATCAAACCAAAGCAATACCTTCCTCAAGTGCTGCTGTAAAGCAAGTGTAAACATCTTCTGCAGATGTACTGTGTCCTTGCACTAGGAGGTATGTCACACAGCATATAATTATAACTAACTTTTGTATTTTAGTTGAGTTCTAGATTTTTTATTTCTTTATTTTGGTGATCAAAGTGTGATTAAACAAATCTGCAAATCTATCTCTACATGGCTGAGAGTCTCAGATTTGACTGTTTGGACAATGAAACCATTTGAGATTCAAGTGCAATGTGGAGAGAGTTTTATTAAACTTATAAAAATCCATTTGAATCTAAATTAACCTTGGTGGTTCTTTAACCAGCCTAAGAGAAAAAGTGTTAAAATCCCACTAAGACAGATGCCTTGCTAACTCACTTGGGCTTTGCACCCAATTCTGTGTTTGCAAACTTAAACTGCATATTGTTTGTTTAGGGTGAGAAGGTTGTTAGACCCTTTGAAAGCATATACAACTTCTTTAAGTGGTTATGAAGGTAAATCTTACTGTCTGGGAAAATGACTTCTGCACAGCTATTTCTTTTATTGCAGTGCTGAATGTGAAGGCATTACTCAGTTTAATAAATCCTACTGTATCTCTCAGTCTGTGTAGGCTGATATAAATATCTCCAGTTATGTCATATTACCACCTTTGTACAGCTAATGTTACGTCTTGATGACTGGTGGCTGATAAATGCAAAACCTCATTTGGTTTGTGAGTGATTGAATGCTAACACTGTTTAGATTTCTTAATATACTTGTATTAGCATGAATAAGTAATGAGCATGCCAGGCTTTTTTGAATATTTGATTGTATCTTTATAATGGATTTGTGTCTCTCTTTTTGTGCTAATGTCATTGTAACTTTGTTGGTGTCATAATTCCAAACCTTAGCAATCGATCTTTATCAGCATATCTTAAGTCAATTACCCTCTCATGGCCAAATTACTGTGTCATAATACTTTTCTTTTAAAAGTATCCTGCATATTGCATTTAGGATACAAATAGGTAGTAATTCTATCTGCAGTATATTTCTCATTTCCTCATTGTGGCTTGTATCAGTGTGTTGATCGGTGATCTTTGTTGTGCTGTCTCTATAAGCATAAATGTACGCACAGACGAAACAGTAAAGCTTCTCCTAATTCTGATGTTTAGCAAGAGACTAACAGACCCTTGATACTCAAATTCAGACATTTCTCATGTGCTTACTTCTAAAAATTAAGCCTAATATTGCAGTTTCTTGGAAATCATCATCCATCATTTGGGTTTGTAGAAAGAAAATATGTCAGAGACGTTATTCTAATACACTAAAAAATATGTACTTGAATTATAGTAGATTTTTTTCATTGTCCCGCATCATGTTTACTTACTCATTTAACAAGTAAAGAAATTGAATGAAAGGTGGCTGTCTTGTTAGCAGTTTCTTGATAGCTCCCAAATATATGTTGTGTTGCTATTTCTATGAAATTTACCTGAACAGAAGATTACCAGACCGGTAATATTGTCAGGACAGAATTTTGTCTGGGTGTGCATTGTCTTGGCTCTTCACTTCTGAAAATAAGCTGCTGTTCTAAGACACCAAACTCAGCTGTGTCACCCCTGAAACAGTATTTTTGGTTATGGAAATTTCAGAACCTGTCATGTAGGCTTCGGTTCATGACAGACTTAAACCTCCGCTGCTTTACGGCAGATGTGGGACCCATTATTCTGGAGATGCATAGTGGAAATCTGATGCTACATATTCCAACACATCTGTTCCTGTCCTCTCCTTCACTGCATTACTAGTATACCATATACTAGTAAAGCTGAAACATGGATCCACCTCCTGTATTTCATTATCTACTTTTATGAGAAGAAACAGGATGAGACGGAATATAAGACTACCAGAGGTCAATCTGTTCCTCCCTTTTTCTTTAAAATCAGCTAGCCAGAAGATACAAAATGATTCCCAGTTTTAAAGCCATGGTAATCAAAATGCAAAATTAATGTAGAATAAAACAATTCAGTAACAAGACACAACTGAATTGCTGGATGAGGAAGACACAAAAGAAACCCACAAAATAAGATTAAAATGCCTGCAAGAGATTGGGAAAGAGATGGTCCTATTCTCCTATTTTGCTTGTCAGTTCATTGGCTTACTATCTTCTGGATTAAAACAAACTTTTCACAGTCCTCTCTGACTCCTAGAAAACTTCTTTCTGCCTCATCAATAAGGCTTGGATCTGCTGCATGTTGCCAACAGACCCTCTTCCCTGGGACCTTCCAGCCCAGCTCCTGCTGCAGGCTGTGCCTGCTGTCCCCCTGCCCTGCTGCGCCTGCTGCTCTGGAGATGTGCAGTGAATGCTCGGTTACTTCAAGGGCAGGCACCAGCTTCCTCTCTTGCCTCTGCGCAGGGCTTGATCTGATCACAGTACAGTTGTCAGAGCAATGTCATCACATAGCAATCCACTTTGCTGCCCGTCCACAGAGCACAATGAGCATACAATTTTCGGTCCTTTAAATAGTAACCTGTGAAGAAATCCATCAGATTGTCCTCTTTGTCACAAACTGTCACACTGCAAGATTTGTAGAGCATCTTGGTCCACTTTGTGTCTGATAAAGAGGGCATGATACATTAATAATGGCGATTCTGTGTTTTTTAGGTACAGAATGTAATGCAGGAGAATGTTGTGACTTACAATGGAAAACCTAAGCAAAGGCCTTTGTGCCCTCAAATACTTTCCGTCTACACTAGAGGGAGTAAAATTGCTTGCTGAGGTTTTGGTCCCCATTTTCCTTCTAGCTCCTTGTATTCTTATTTGAGAAACGTTTGGACTGAGTGCTGGGTCCCCTTGCAACTTTCCTCATATCTAGAAAGATGTTACTGAGTGCACTTGCCAGCAGAAGTCCATGTAAATCCATCACCGTTTTCCTGCAGAGTTGAAACCTGCTATCAAGGTGTGTCAAGATAAGAAGCCTACAGAAGTGTTGCAGAACACCATAATGAAAACCTATGGGAACACCTCAGGCTTTCACAGACATGTCAGCGATTAGCTCAAAGATGAAACTCTGTGAACCTTCCTCATCTGGTTTTTGAAGCTCCTCTCCTTTCTGGTAAGCAGTCTCCCTAATCATATTCACCCTAGCTGCATTCCCATTTGAACACTCTTTATCCAGGCCTGTTTCCCATGAATCTTTATTCTGTGTACTTATGCCCCACTTTTCAGACAAAAACAGCATGTTCTCTGGATCATCAACAGCTCACATAGAGCTTCACATGTTTGGTCCTTTTAGAACAGCCCCATATTTTGTAGCTTAGAATTATGTGGGAGAATCAGTAGGGTCACATCTCCCTCTGGAACAGACTGAATGTGGTGGTGTTCAAACTGATGCCAAGTACAAAATCATATTTCCCTCCTACTTAGGAAACCTTAGCCTCAGAATTTTATGTTAGATGAGCAGATGCATTACATGGGATGTTTTCCAGATTCTTTTTAAAAAATCTGAGTCACTCAGTGTTTGCCATGCAAAGTCCTTTACTCTCTAACAATGTCCCTAGACCATTGAATAAGCACCAGGAAACATGCTGAGCAAGTTAGTAGACTGAATAGCAATTTTTCAGTAAAGTTTGTCATTTAAATTAACAGCGACACAGGCATCAAAAATAAGAATCATGAATTCAGAAAATTCAGTCTAACTTTGCACCTGATTTTGAAAAACCTTGCATTTTTGCTTCACAGAATATACACAGTCACGACGGTATCATGCCAATGAGCTCTGATAATTTGAAATTTTCATAAACTTATTTGATAGTGTGATAAAATGGAGACAGTTTCAGAACATGCCTAACTGAATGTATTTTCAGCATCACTTCCACTTTTCTGCAGCATTTTGTACTTGTTTTGAGCACCTCTGCTTCTGTGGGCTCCCTTATCACTGGGTCCTGTGCAGGCAGTCAGCTTTGCATGGTTAGGTCACAGGTCCTCATTTTTGAGGAGATATGTTGGATGTTTACTTTTTGTGGTGAGCCCCTGGTATTTCTTACAGTTTACCATGTAAATACCTTCCTGTGCATGTTAATTTTAGTGATATTATATCTCCTATTCCCTTCTCTCAAGTTTTCTCTTACATTCTTTCCAGTGAAACCTACCTGGTGAGGTAACTTTAGATAAAGAGCTTCAGAATACTTTGTAAGAACACAGTTTCGTTGAACTGTTAAACTCAGAATGAAGTATGACTTTAAACAGTCTGATCAGCTCTTAGTTCACAAGAGGACTTATGAAATCAGTTTTTTTTTGTTGCTGTTGTTTGTTTGTTTTTTTTTCTAGTGTCCATATACCTTTGTCTGTCCTTTCACATCTGCTATGTGTTTTTATATTTTCCCAGCACTTTCTTTCCCCAGTTGTTTATTAAGTGAGCTAACTTACATTCCACTACGTGCAGGTGGAAACAATGTCTGGCTTACTAACTTGTTTGATTGTCATGGAGTAAGGACAACTTTACTCTCTGATGTAATATAATGCTTCTTCATAAAATGAAAAAAAAAAGAATGGACTTTCTTCATTGTCTAGAAAAGGGCTTAATGAGAACAGATCCTTAAAGAAATTATTTTTGACTACATTCTTAAATATTAATGACTACAAGATATGGATTTTAGTAAAAGGAAAGAAAAAAAATATCAATATATGAATAGTTTTTCATTCATGCTGCTTTAATACTTCTGTTAAATGAAAGATTAAAAGTGGTATTCTTACAGTGAAGGCTTGACAATGCTCCCTCTTATTTAAGTGGTGCGAGGGAACTTCTTAATAGGGCTTTCTACGCTTAATGCCTAACATATGACTAGTACGAGACACTTGCAGTATTCGTGTTGCATATTAGATGCATTAAGTTTGAGAGTTAGTGGCTGTTTTCCCTAGGAGTTTAATTTGTATGTTGCAAACTTGTTTAGATGAGCTAAGGACTTTTTTCTCAAGTTCCTTGGCACAGATACTTCTCCTATATGTTTCCTGGTTGAAAATTCCTTCTCCATTCGATCACTGAAAGACCATTATTAGTTCTTTTACTCTCAAGATATGAAAAAAAAAATGGAGAAGTTAATTAACAGTCTGTCCTTTTCCATATTCAGAAGTTTGTAAATCTGTTTAGTTCTTGGGAAGGCATATATTAAAATAGAACATTGCATGGAAAAGCCACCTACATATATTACTTCTGAGATAAAAGACGCAGTAAAGGAGTTGGTGACTTTCTGTCTTTTTCTTTGGGATGTATACCAGGCATCTCCATGGTGATTAGTGTTTTATAAATGCCAGAGATAAATGGTCAGAATAAACTGCTGCAAACAGCAATAAGTGTTGAAGGAAAAGCTTGAACAATCCTCTCCTACCAGCTTCCCCTTGTGATTCATTTCTTTTGAAACTGCAACTTGCAGGCCTCCCTGACTGAGCTCTTGTATACAGCTTATTTTGTCTTCTAACCACCTGTCGCTTCTGTATTTTCATTTCTGCCATTATATCAATATTTTATCAATCCTTTTGTTATAATGATGGCACTATTCATTACCAAAATGTACCCACAGTTTGTGGAGAAAAGTCACAGTAAGTACCCAAGTAATGGAAGCTGTAAATACCTTGAGTTCATTGGAGCCCTGCCTGCCTGGGAGGCAGAGCCTGTCTCAAGTCAGTGTGTGTTGCTCCAAAAAGTCCTTTGAAGTTGGGATGGTGAGGTTGTAGGCTCCTGTCAAGTAAGGTAAAGTCTATTTTCCTTGTAACCCATGAACTGAAGAAAACTGACCAGACCCCACGCTACTTACAAACACACATACTCCACGCATACCTGGGTACCATATTTGTACCTGGAAGTCTGTGCAACTGTGAGAAAGTGCATAGGAGCCACTCTTGTATTTTATAAAATTGAATTCATTACATTAAATGTACAATTCAAGGGTTAGGCCTTTCAAGACTATCATCTCATCACCGTATAATCATCTCATCATTGTTTATCTTGTAGCTTGTTTATTCTGCAGTTGGTGTGGTTTTCTAGTTTGCTATGGATGAGCATCTGATTCCTGTACATTCCTCCTGTAATGAAAATTTTATATATAAATTCACAGGGAAAGTGTCTACCTGCAACTCCAAGGTTTCCTGCCCAGAGCCACCACTGTGTTTGGAAACACTTTGCCAAGCAATTGGCATTTTATAAATGAAGCAGACATCTGTAACTCTGGAGTCCCCATGTTCTGAACTTTCATTTCATCCTATGCAGAGTAGCAGTTGTAGCGTATTTCAACTATTTCAGTTTTTTCTTTCTCTGCTGATTTTAATTTTGTTATTGTTGTTGTCTATATCATAGGACTTACAGATGTGTTCAAAATGCCATGTTTCTACATGACTTAATCTCTACTAGATAGTTACTAGTTTTGAATGTGTGTAACAAACAAATCACGCTTGCTATTTTTTTCTGATTCTTTAATGTTTGATGTGATCACCTAAAACCTTACATGCTTGAGGTTTTGACGCAATAGTTAGCAAAATAAAAATTGCTGCATTTCTTCAGATGCCTATGTGCTCTGCATTAATTCATACAATGGATTTTTTTCGTACTAAAGTTTTCTTAAGATATGACAAGTGATTATTTCTTTAAGTATGTACTCTGTCCATTATTAAATTGATTATTCAAATCTCATTTAAAACAAGAGGCCAGATGGCAATATTCCAGTATTTGTTGCTAGTAGCAACCACAAACCCCAAACTGAGTGATTTTCCATTTTTCACTGTGGATAAAGGGATCTCTTCATTTTACATGCAATAAAAGAAGCTACAGCTAGCCACTTAGAAAACAATATTGTTATACTGTTACTTTACAAAAATCATTCACTGACACTTTTACACATGGTGATGACCTCACAAAACATATGATCTGTTTCTAGATTTGCTAACTTTGTTACCAAATATAATTTTTAGTTAGAATATTATTGTCATGAAAGGAAGGCTTTTTTTTGTTTTTATTTGCTCAGAGTATGAGACCTTAATTACCATAATTATGACTATTTGAGGAAGCTGTAAGAAAAAATAAAACTAAGAAAAGCTTAGAAACTGTGATTTGAGTAGAAGAATTGTATATATATATTCTAAGAGTAAACTTTAAGATGATATAATGATGTCATTTGAAAATGACAACTGGTGAATGAATGCTTAATGCCTCTTCAGCAATGGCTATGGTTTCAAAAACAGGTATCTAGTATCTAGAACTTTCTCAAAGTCTCAATTTTTAGCATTTAGGAGGCCTAGATCTAAACATCAGCCAATTAGCCAAAAAATGGCAGTGTCTAATGTGAGATGAGGAGTATCTGGGTCTCCTCCTTAATGATGGCTTACTGCGTAAAGGTAAAAAGTGATGTCAGAATAGCTCATTGTTATCAGAGAAAAGATAGTAACAATAATAAAGACAGTTATGAGGAAGTAACTTGTTCATTTTTATATAAGGGCCTGTTTTGCATACAACTGTTTTCTTCATGTGTGCACTTACAGGTATCTAAATGTATGTCTTCTGTAACTGTGCATGTGTGCCTGGCACTACAGATATGTAAGATGGGTGTTTTAATGGTACAAACCTGAAACTTTTTATGGTCCTAAGTGACAGACGCTTAATGCACTGCTGGAAGGGTCTAAGAGGTTTCAGTAAAGAGGAAAGTGAAGGAAATGTGGTAGAGTAGGCAAATGTGAAAGTAACGTTTGGTTATGTACTTATTTTTACAAGAGATTTTGACATGTTAAAATTGTTCATGACTAACTTCTAAGATAAAATGCCTGATTAATAGTAAGCATGCTCAGCCCCAGAATCCAGAGGCTATTTACACTCTGGTAATTTCAAGAAACAAATATTAGCTTATAAATGCTGTGGTGGCAAAATGTGCTAGCATACATGTTAAGTTTCTAATCAAACATTGCAAAAATTCATTAATCAGTATTTCATAGTTCATTACAGTCTGACTAATTTTGAAATCCTTCATGTAAATTGATTAAATGTCTTCAGTATTCAGATAAATGGGCTTTTGTTTTAAGCAACCTTTACTGGGAAGTCCATATTTCTCCAGGATTGAGTTCTGGTAACATTTGACTGTCATGTCTGACATACTAGCCAGTTGCCATTTCACCCCTTCTTCTTTCCCTCCTCCATATTCCAAATATCTCATTGACCAATTGTGAGAAAAATATTCTTAAATCTTCTTTAGACATAACGGGTCACAGTTAGAAAGTGCTCCATCATTTTCTGTCATCATTTACTGTCAGCAGTCAGCAAAGCATTTTTTTTTTTTTTTTGATAATGCAACACTTGCCCTAAGTGTTTAAGGGAACTATTTTCTTATGTATACATAGCAGACAAGCGAACACCTTCGGCTGCTGATCAAGTTTCATTTTACAAAAGCATTTAATGCTGCCCTCCCTGTGCCCTCAGCCCCAGATGCCACAAAGGCTGGCTCCCGGGATGTGTGAGAGCAGCTCTGGCCTTGGCAGTGCCTTTGGAAATGAGAGGGAAGAGGGAAGGCTGCTTGGTTTCACTGAGCCTCCTATTAGGGCTCCAGGTTTTACACTTTTATGTAAGACTGTGATGGGAGATTAATGGAGCTGCTGCAGCACCCAGTGCTTTTTATTAGAGAGATACCACATTCTTTCTCATGTAAACATGTAGCAGTTACTCTATATGGCAAACACAGAGAACAGTCTCATAGAGTCTTACGCAAAATAAATTCCTGTGAAAGCCTAATGCTGGCTGGAAAAGTGATGGCCATCTTCTCATTTAGTTTATTTTACCGGTCAATTAAAAATTTCTACTGCAAATCTGCATTTTTAATGGGCTTTTCAGAAGTGTTCATCAATGTTTAATATTTCAGGGCTCATAGGGTATGAATGTACAGACCTGTGCTTATATTAAGTTCTCAAGTGAAAATCTGGCTTTGCAGAAGTTTGTTTGTCGTAGTGGATTCTTCTGCATACCCAGAAAAATGATTTTTTCTGTCTCTGGATTGTCCTGCCTGCACTGAGACCTCTGCTCTGCCTTTTGCAGGAGCTGCGCAGGCGGCAGGCACGAACCCCTGTCGTTGCTGGGCAGGGGGCCCCTGCCAGGCCTTGCTCTGCGTGCTCCGCCCTGTTTTCTCTCATTGCTGTAGAGAGGAGGTCTGTGTTGTTGTTTGCTGCTCCCAGTTTGAGAAATGTACTAGATGGTCTGCAGATTATCTAAATTATTGTGCCAAATTATTGCTGCCAGTGCTGCAAAGTTCTAGAGTCCAGGATTCTTCTCACGTATGGACTTCTTGGCACTGCTATGCTCCAGAAGCACGATCTTTCTGTACACTGTATCTTCAGCTCAGAGATGTGTGCAAGACATAAGATGCGATTACAGCAGCGTGGCCCTCAGTACAAGCAGGGCTCCACCTGTCCCAGCTAACCTGGCTTTATGTGTTTGTTTTTGTAAGCAGTTCAGTAGCAGCTGCCACAGCAATATGTTTAAGGATAAGAGGCAAAGCCAACTTTAACCAAAGATAGCTACTCTGCTCATGAAAGGTAGAAGTGTGCTGTTGTCATTTGATATTTGAAGAAAAAGATGAGAATTCGAGAAGGCACAGAATGGTTTCCAAAGGCAGATCTCAGGAGAGCAGGGAACTTCATGAAAACTGAACCCCAACAAAAAGCTGGTAGCTAGTAACTCTGGCTCTGTTAGTGGTGCCTTTGTGTGTCATTATTTAGGGGCTCATTTGTAAGCCACAAAATCTAGTCATGAAGCATGATATTTCTAGCAATTAGAGGTGTTTTTGGCAAAACTGGCCACGACCAAAGTGACTTCCACAGAGCTGTCTCACACCAATGACTGTTGGGTTGTGTCAGACCAATGTTGCTTTTGAATGTTTATATATATTTCTTCTTGTTCTTTCTTAGAGGCTGTACTGGATCACGTATCATGTGTAAGTGGAATATATCTTAATTTTCCTCTTGTTCTCTGCTAGGTCAGCATGATTAATCATTTCAGTGACCTTTTAACCAGTGGTCTGCACTTTTCCACAAGTTCTCACCTCTTCCTCTTTAGTTGTCAGATTCCCCTAACTGATGCTCTGCTTGGGTCCTTGGCTTTGAGGTCCTTCCAACGGCCTGGGTATGGCTCCGTGGTGCCAGCTGGCTGAGGAGAGGCTTTCAGGAATGTGCTTCATTTCTGGCTTATCTTGAATTCTTTCCTTCTTTTAATACTTCACAGTTTTTGCTTATATACCGAATGACTCACTTTTGAGATACAGTTGTGCACTTTTTTTTGCATTTTAGAGCAATGGCTTTGTAGTATGACTCAGGCTTTGATAGTGTAAGTTACTAATTTACAGCACAAAACCTATCAAGTGGCATTGAGCACTTCACAAAATGCTATCTTATTGTTTATACAGAGCCTTTTTGATTTAAAATGTTATCAATTAGCATTTATATGTTGAGTTGTTACTCATGTCGACAGCCCTGCTTGGGCCTTCTGCTATATGCATGACAGAACAAAGCTCGGTAGATATAAGCCCACAAAGGAGTTTTGTATCTGCATTCCTTCAAATCACTATTAAAAGTATAACTGTTTGTTTCAGTTGAAGGGAGTTGTGATGAATTCAAGTGTTGGGTTTTTTTTTGTTTGTTTGTTTTGATGACCATTGACCAAACACTCCAAATGTGTTAGGTGCTTAACTGGAATCCCTTGGAATATCCAAACCCACATGGTAAGTCTGGTCCCTTGCAGGAACTTTGTGCACAGCTGACACCAACATCTCTCAGCAAGTGAATAGGCGTTTTGACACACTTGACTGTTATTAGTGGGGGTGGAAAGGTGTCTTCTCTTTTTCAGGTTTCTCCTCTTGGACTGTTTGATGTAACAGGAAAATTTCATCTGTTGTTTTCATGTCAGTCTAGAGGGAAAAAAAAGCCTGGAAAAGCACTGTTTCAAGTAAATTCTGTTTTACACTTAACAGATTCAAAGTTGTATTTATTCCTGCAATGTTATTCTTAGGAATTATTTCATGTAACAAAAGATTGAATTATTTAGAAAAAAGTTACATGTGAAATTTCTATGCCCATCTCTGGGGTTTCTAAAGTAAATTCTCCTTTAAGATTTGCAAATTTTAATTTTAGTGTTAGCGGCAGTACTTTATTGTGTTTTTTCTCTTCTATCTTTTTTTTCTTTAAGCAGTGAGCTGATTGCTAACTGCAATAATATGTGCTCTGTTTCCTTTAGCAATTTCATAGAGTTGCTTTCAGTAAAGATACTGTACTTATAAGGTGAGCAGAGCACAGAGAATATGCCTTCCAGTTACCCGAGAGAGATACCAACATGTGAAAGAAAAAATATTGAAGCAATATGTACTTTTACCTTGCTTTTATGAGCATAAAGTTTTGAAACAATTTATCCCTCACTTCAGCAATATTTGTGTCTTTCATAAATCATATTTACATATATTTTGTGGAAAAATAGCTCCCCTTACTACCTCTGCAATAAAAGAGTCTTTGCAAATCTGCTCTCTAATAAATTAAAAGTAGCTGGCCACATCTTCTTTGAAAGTCGTAAGGGGGAATTAAGTGCCAATCTCGCATTAACTTTTGATGATGCCTGAGAAAAATCTGTTAGTAGATTTCTCACAGATCTCTCAAAAAATAGTGGTCAGGAGTTTACTTTGATTTTAGGAGCAAGAAGTTTGCTATCTTACACTCTGCTTTTTTACCTCAGAGATGATCATTGTTTGGCAACGTCTCCATGTTTGATTATTGTTTTTTCCTCAGAAAGGTCAACATTCAAAGACTGTGAGGGTGCTTTACCTCTAGCAGTGCTAGCTTTTATGGCTTTGCAAGTATGAATTTTTAAAAACGTGGCTTCTGTCCTCAGTGATGTGCATATGATCTCGCTTCAACAGAATGATAGCAGCATCTGTAAAAATAGCCATTGTTGCTGGAGGTAGCCCATGTGAGAGTGGAGGTATGCAACTCGTGTCCCTGCTTCTCTGTTCATTTATGGTGTGTCTTTGGACAGATTGTCTCCCTTCTTGGTGCTTATTTTCCCTCTCCTCTTTATATGGATTTGAAGATATATGTACTAGAATTTATTTTAGTGAGTACTTGCAATATTTACTCAATGGACACATTGACCACAGATTGCCAGTAAAGAAAAAATGATCAATCGTGGTCTACAAACATAGGGAATAAAATACTCCAAACACGGCTTAGGTAAGTCTGTTGTGCTGGTGCATCATTGATTCAAAGATGGATGCCTAAAAAAGGGCTGATTTGGTGGAGAAACTGGGTTTTGGGTTTTTTTTTGAGTAATGTGGATCAAAAATTATGGAGTGAAATCATAATCAGTTGTTTTCTCTATGATTAAGGTTTCTCAATGAGAAACTGAAAACGTTTAACTGAAAAAGAGAAGATCGCTTTAAATCTGTCCTACATGCAGATTAACATGATTTCAGTTTATTGGCTTTGGAAATTAAAGTAAACTATGGTAGTTTGCCAAATAAAATGAAGATAAACTTTGTACTCTGCTAGTGGTTTAAATACTTGTTGTTGTCATTTACACTGACAAATTTGATCTGAATTGGCTCCATATCTAACAATGCATTTAAAAAAAAAAAAAAAGAGAAAGTGTCTTTATTTTGAAAACATTTCTCAAAGCTAAAGAAAAAAATGCTTTTTGAAAATATTGTCAATACATTATTAAGAATTATTTTAAAATATTTTGAAATCAAACACTGCTAATTTAATATAAACGTATTAGACTTGCTAATAGTATTCTGCTAAGGACCGTTGTAAGTGTCTGAAAAAAACCCATGGATTGACTAATAGTAATAACATAATTTTAGACAGTATCTTAGTTTGGGGAAATATCTTACAGAATTTCAAAAGATAAAAATATTTTAAAATGTTCTCCTTATGCTTCTATTGTACTTTCACTTTATTGCTGGTGATTTCTACTTTTGACTAGCTAATGGGAATGTATTTTTTCTCTGTATTGCTATTACCTCTTCCTGCTACTTTCCAGGTCACTAATTTTTCTGCTTAGAGTTCATTCTGCTTAGACCGATATGCTGTCTTTTTTAATGAGGTTATTTCTGGGTTATTAGCCTTCCTGTTATATGATACCTTATGTGAAAGATCTAATTGATGTAAATCAAACATAGCTTGCAGAAGAAAATCAAAATGATCTTTTAGATATTTTGTAGGTTCATGTGCATCTCAGAAATTCTGTATTTAAAGCTACTTTTTAGACAAGAGGGTTGTATGTGGCTAATAACACAAATAAATCTTTTTTTTATTCATACATTAACAGGTTCAAAGAAGTGGAAATTGAAGAAATGCATTGGCATTTTGGTTTGCTGAATAAGCTTTAGATGGAAATTAGTCTGAAAAGTATTTAGTGGGAGGGGTTTAATTGTACAGTTCAATAACCTTAGCAACATTTTTTATTAAAGCATTCTTACATAAGCCGTTAAGCTTTAGGTTAATTTTAACTGTTATTTTCTGGTTATATTTAATAACAGAGATGGGAAATACAACTAAGACTATACTATACCTTGCTAATACTTTTCAATGAATTACATGTATGATGCCTTTTTAGCATTATTTTTGTTGTACATTTTGCAGTCAAAAGGATTGTGGTATTATGTTGCACATATTAATGGCATGTTGGTTTTCAGTCACTTCACTTGTGGCAATAGGTAGTGCCAAGGGGAATAGTATGTCTTTTGTATGTAAGTTTTAATGATGTCAGAAAGTAAATTGTGATTTATTCTTTCTCACATTGGCTTCCCCTCTTTTGCCATCTGGTATATGTATATATACACACATTTACCTTTGCTTAAATGTCCTAGTTTAAAGGTGTGGGACTGACTTTTATCTATAGTGATTTATATTCTTTTATACAACATGTGTGTGTTTTATATAATGTACACACAAAAGAAGTGTTGTTTCTTGAACAAATATCTGGTTCAGTATGCCTCGATTTACCTACCTGTGAATATTTACATAAGTATTTCACCTGAATTTACTGTTTGCCCCCCAGTTGCCAAGTGATAACATATTTTGCCTGTATTTTAGGATTAGAGTATATAGCAGTATCAACCTCTGCTGCCACACCTTAATTCTATTTAATGCATGTACAATATTGTTTTGCTGCAACAAACTGGGTCAAAATCCTATTTTGATCTACTTTACAGGTCTATAACAAAAGTCTCTAATCAAAAAGCCTTTCAAAATAATAGGATACATTTGTTTTTTTCTTGCTCAGAGCTAGCGAGCTATCCATTATTATTCCTGAATCACTTGCGTTCATTATTATTTTTTGTTTCCCATGAACTTGAGTACATTTCTGTTTTTGAGGGACATATAATCACAAAATATTGGAGGGTTTGCTAAATCTTGTGCTGAGCTGAGCATTCTTGGAGTCAGTGAAGGATTTTGTAGGAATCTGAGCAGGCCTAAACTGAGCGATGTGTTCTGGAAATTTGTTTAAAGATACATCTGTAGATATTGTGTTTCCAGATCAAACTTCATAATGAATTTTTGATGAACATTAGATTGTGTGAAATGTTTTATGGAATGAAAACATACATGATAGAAAATATCATAAATCCAAGCAAACATTTTAACTTTTTTCTTGTTGCCATTGAAAACAAAAGAAATTGCAACAGTTCACCCTTTTTAAGGTGAACTAATGGTTGTTTGAAAAAAAGATAGTAATAGCTAATTTCTAAGAAGCTGGAATTTTGTGGTTATCAATGTCAGATGTGCATTTTAGCAAGTAAAGTTAGATGTGTTGGGTTCCAGTCTGGTGAGTTCTGGTCCCCCATTTGGACATTACAGATTTAAATTAATGGCATTAGTTTTACTGACATAGCTTTCCCAAAAGTCTCCACATGGTTCATGAGATTTAAAATGTATTGACATTATAGTTTAAGGTTTAATTTGAACCAAGGACCTCAAAGGACATAAGAAAAGGCATAGACAAACTGAGCTTAAGAGTAACAGGGATGTAATAACTTATTTCTTTGAAGCATATAAATTGAGGGAAAAAAAGGCAAAAAGTTTGTCTTGCTGGTTGCCATATATGGGAAAAATCTTGATGTGTTTTTTTTTGTTTTTTCCTTTCCACACGTTCCTGATTTACACTGAAACAATAAGGAGAAAGAAAATGTGTTATTGTTTTTCTTTCCATCTGTAATAGTTCCTTTGAATTCCTAAGATGTGTCATTATATTCACTGTCAAAGAGCCAGCTTGCCGATGACTCCATGTCCACCTTTGCAGACCAAAACCCTTTTCACGCTCTGCATCACGGCCACCAGCCACCAGATCTCGCTGTGGGCGGAGAGGTGCTGCTGGCCTGGCTGGCCATTGCCACTGCCTTGTCCTTGCAACTTGGGCAGCCAGCAAAGCAGCATCCAGTCAGTGGAGATGCCATAACAATACGCTGAATTTAGTGATCTGCCGTACATGAAAATAGCATCCAGCCAAAGCAAACCTCTCTCTGTAGTTCCATTGTTGTCCTGGGCTTACTGCTGTCCCTTCTGCTTCTGAAGGTCTGCAGAGATGATATTGTGCTGGCACAGATCTTGCAACATTCATTAGTGTCAAATAACTTGTTGTGTGTTTTTCCAAGGTGAAGGAATTAGGCAGTTTGTTATAGATGAAGGGTCTAATAACATATTGCCACTGGGTTCGGACTTTTTAAAGAGAGCACAGATACTCCTTATGCTGCCGTGGCACTGGAGGTGTGAACTTTCTGTACATTTTATGTTTCAAGAGGTTCAATCTTCAAAACTGATCATGCAGCAATTTTTAGCTTTGTTTTAAAACAATAATAAAAGCTTTTTCCTTTCATTTACATTCTAAGTCCTGGAACTATGTACGTGCTCTAGGGCTCTGTGTTTAAATGAGCAGAGGATTTGCAAGGATCAGACACTTAGGATTTGAATCTTGCAGCAGAAGAGCAGGTGATAGTTCAGGAAGTCTGTCATTAACGTTCCTGCTGCTGCTAGAAACACTTCTGTCTTTGAGTGATTTAAGTTGCAAATAAAGGTCTGAAGACTTGGCAGGAATCCTCTACTTCGGTTTGCTTCAGTTCCTCTCAAAGAAATATTTATCTTCAAATTAGGGGCTCTGTAATAGGGGGCGTATTTATGAGCTCTTAAAAATGTGAAAGCAGTGGTGTAAATGTCTCAGGTACTCAGAGTACAGTGGTGAATCTTTTTTTTTGGTTTTGTTTTGCTGTGTTTTGTTTGGACACAAAAGAAAGGAAGTTGCGTACCAAATTTATAGATGTGCATTTACATTTGCTTTTTCAGGTGTGTGAAATGGCTGGCACTTGCTTCCAGGCCTATATCATAATCTAATAAAGCTTTAATCCAGCAGAGTCTTTAAACCACTCTTTCTGAGTAATTTAAACTGTTGTATCTGCCTGCCTGTAGAAGATGGATAGTATTACTGGTCACCTGGGGACTATCTTCATTAATAAATTTGGATGAGATTCCATTCACTCTTTTCATCTGGGCTTGATGTGGAATTCTGCAGGTGCAGTCAAAGATGAAATTGGGGGTGGAGGGGAGGAGGGAAAAAAGAATATCTAACTTCATAGCAGATTTTTTTTCCTTTTTGTTTTTACTGTTTTGACATATTACTTCATGTGATTGTTCACTCTTACTAGTGTAGCACCAAAATCCAGTAGCATGTATAAACATTGATAGGATTTCTGGTTTTTTTTTAACAGTGTCTGTTAACATCAAATATGAATATTCTTTTTATCTCTGCAGATAATAATTAAATGTAATAGAGATCATCCAGAACTTGAAAACATGGGCCAGGGTTCAGAGCTGCAACTGCTTGTAGTTTGAGAGAGTTTGGGTGCAGACCTAGGGCTCAGGATTGCTTTGAACTTGTCTTCATCTTAGGGTCATTAAAATATCTGTTATAGATACAGTCCTGAGGCCACTTCCTCGTTTATAAAATGTTTTTGAATTTTACAAGATGATGCATGGATAAAGGTATTAAGATTGCATAGCACATCTCATGTGAAATTCTTTGGAATATTTTCAGCCTTTGTCACTTGAAGGAAGTGGCTCTTCTTAATTTGGCCATCTGATGGGCAGGAAGGTTCGTGGTGGCATGCTTCAAACGTGGCAGGTTGTTAACCAAAAATGTACAATTTGAGAGTATACATCTGTTGATTCATGTTTTTGTGTGCATATGAAAAGATAGAAATGCCTTACAGCTGCCTGTTAATAATTTAAAAAGTAACAATAGAGATCTAAGAAGCTTCATCTGTTGCTCTTCCATTAGAATCAAGAATTCATAATCTGGAGCAGCGCTGAAGGTCATGGTTACCTTTCTTTTTCATTATCTTACTTACTAGAAACATGGCTGGCTGTGACCCCCGTGGGAACCCTCCTAGGTAGGCACTGCCATGAGGAATCTGGAGTGACAGGTCGATTGACTTTTGCAGGTCACATTGTTCCAGCTGTAATTTTACCTGGTTTATGCATGGTGAGGGCACTGAGTGACGGCATTCTCCTCTCTCAACTCAGAATTGAAATGAGAAGGACTTTTTTACTCATTTTTAAATTTAGTTGAAATTGGCCCAAATTTAAATGTGTCAGTGGCACCTCAAAACTGGACAAAGACACTTCCAAAAGCCTTGCTTTCTTAAGGAGCTGAGTCTCTGCATTAGTGACTTTAGGAACTGGCAAATAGTTCCTAAAACTTTAGAAGCAATTTCCGTTGTCCTCATGTTAAATCTGATGCATTGTTGATCACTGCCTTCAACCCCCAGAAAAGTTCTTCTACAGAAGTGACAGATGAGCTGTCTAATGAGCATGTTAAGTGTTTAGAAAACTTAGAACCACCAACTTTTTGGTCGTCTATGCATGTTGAAGACTTAAAGTATTAATGACTCCTTATATGAAAGCAGATACCTACTTTTGTTGAGTTTATAAGTCTAACAAGGTGAATGTTTTCATTTTTTTCTTATCATTTTCTACTGCTTTCTATCAAAGATACTGAATGGACCAAACCATGCTACATGCACTGTGAAATCCAACTAGTTCTTTATCCACCTACCATTGGAGTATTACAGATCAATTTAGCAAGACTGCTAACCGCAAACATTTTTATTTCCTTTACTCCTTTTTCATATCCCAGAAGATGAATTCTTATGTAGTCAGTTCAGCATGTAGATGGCCAATTTACATTGTAATTCCTAAAACAGTTTGTTTAGAATTTATGCTAGCTAAAGCTCAACAGTGCTGAGCGTTTCCAAGTTTGTTTTCTTTACTTGCACGCGTACTGGCAGGAAACATTATTCTTTTTGGTTAACCTGTCTTTCTAAGATAATTAATTTGTATTTGGAGCTTTCAAAAAGATTTTAATTAAAAGTTAGATTTACACCAAAATGTTTCCTGGGATCCTGGATTTTCTTTGTTTTATACCACGTGTACACTTCTTCAGAGTCCTGCAGTAAATCCACAGTCTTGTAACATATTCTGCAGCCCTCAGAGATATTCTGGGAAAGTCGATTCCACCTACTGTTTTTTCCAGATTAGATTGGTTTATAAATTGGTCTGGAATGTGAATTTCCTTCTCTATTGTGGTCTTGTTTTGTTTGAAGCCATCTTTACATCATGATAAAACTTTTTTTTTTTTTTTTAAAAAATACTTAATCTCATTAATCTGTTTAGCAATACCAATATAATGAGCCATAATATTGATTTTTTTACTTAGGATTTAAAATCTCTATTTCTTTCCACAGAATTAAATGCTTCAAACTGATAGTCAACCTCTTTACAGTCCCCTCTTTAATTTAGTTGTTATAATTAGGCATTAACTGGTGTCGGTGGTATAGCCAGTTACAAGCCATTCTGTTCTGCTTGTCTTGATTATCACAGTTTAGATGTAAAGTAAATTAGAATGAAAGACTATACAGTCCAATTACAGATAAAAGCAGCAAACTCTACTGCTGTAATTAGATGCCAGTACTATTTTTCTTAGATTTTCTATCTCTGAGGGCATTTCTTGTAGCTACTTTGCTGAAGCTAATGTTTAAAGATTTTATAAATGCTGTGTGTCTTTGTGGCATCATCTTTGCTCCTTAAACTGTAAGTGGCCTGTTCTGAGGTGCAGATTCTGTGTCTATGTATTCCTTGTCTGTGATACTTCACTCTCTCAAGGTGAGGTAATGGGTTATCCATACTATAAGTGCATTGACATTAATAAGCCTGAGGGAGATATTTAACATGTATGTTTTGAAGTCTTTCCATTTGTATTAGTGCTTTTTGCTCTGATGCAAAATACTACCATCCATTTCTCCTCTGTCACTGCAGATGTGGGTTAGTGTGCTGAGGGTTCTGTCTTCCGCCTCTGTACCAGCTTCACCAGAAAACAGCTACCTCCACAAACCTGTGATGAATCTGAGTCTCTGGTGTACTTCATTGACAGTCACAGTTTAAATGGCACCTCCCAGAATTATTCATTTTAAAGAATCTCTGCTTCAAAGTGTTTATGGGATAAGGGGAAGACAAAGACACTCAGCAGACAATTGATTTGTTCAAGATCAAATAAAGTTTCCCGGCTCACAGGCCAGTACCTACAAACTAACTCTTGTTATCTCCCTAAGAAATCTTTTATAAATGGCCACATGCACATCCATAAAAGAGCAAAAAGCAGCATAGGCTTGGGCCTGAATTTCTCAAGCAGACAGACTTTTGCTTGCCTTGATATCTTTTGTGAAAAAGAATGAAGTCCTTTATGAGTGGCAAAAAACCTCCAGACCCGAATTCACTGAAACATGTTGAAAGAGACAAGAAGCATTTCAGCCCTTCAGTGAGATGGTCACTCTAAATATGACGTTTGTGGTCCTTTTACCGGTAAAGACAGTTGTGTTGATTTATAACTTAACTGCAAAGAATACTTCATGCCAGCAAAGAATAAAAATTCAGCTTTATTTATCCTTAACTCCATGAAGTGCAAAGTACCTTTGGAAAAGTCTGGTATTTGCTACAACCGATCAAAAAGACCTAACAGAATATTTTTTGCATTCAAAAATTCAAAAGTAGAAGGTCTGCTCCAAAAAGCAATGCCTCCTATTTTATTGGCCCACCATGTCAGAGGCGGATCTTGGTGGGATGGCAGCAGAGGGGCACTCTGACACAACGGCGTCTGACATGGAAGTGTCATGAATTTTAGTTAACACTTTGGTGGGGCATTGGGTCAAAATAATTGGCCTTAACCATTTTTTTTCTTTCTGGCAAAGTTGTTTCAAGTCATTCCAAAGTGTATTAAATATTGCTGTTAGTGAACATAGGTATTATATGTATTAAGCTATGTTTAGTGTTTATCACATACTCGATGTTTTAGATGATGCAATCAGAATAAGACTGCTAAGGGAATAATTTCTTCGTAATCATAAATCTGAAAATATTTTCAGGGACAGGGTTTTACTAGAAAATAAAAGAATTGTTTTACACCAACTCGCAATTCTATTTTCAATTGAAATAATTGAAATGCAAGTTACTGAGCAGTTTTCTAGCCCTTTAGCAAATGGCGAAATGTATTATATGTCAATGAGTATCCAAAGTTTTATGCTTTAAGTCATAAAATATCATCTATACATGGTAAAACTTCCAAATTAACACAAATTATTATCAGTAAGGGATAGTGCTAGAAACAATCTCAAACAAGGAAATTGAGGAGCATATTGCTCTTTGTGTGTGAAATTCGCTTGCACAGAGTACAGTCCAGTTGCTTGGATTATAAGTCACTCAAGTCTACTCTTTTAGAAGTGAACTAAACCTCTGGAGCAGAGTTTGGGAATAAGGCTGTAATACTACTGACTCAAATAGCAGCTACAACTCTTTCACACCACTTCAATGACATACTCGAAACATCAATGGCATCTATATAAGAGCTTCACAATGGACTTTGCATTGTCTGGAGAACTTGTATCACTATAGAAACAGGAAATCTAAAGAAATTTTATGTGAGTATCATAATATTAGAGACCATTATTGGAGCAATGTTATAGCTGGTAGTAAAAGAGATTTAAAAAACATACTTGTGTTATCGATGTTTCTCTCTACCTGCTGTGTTTGAGTATCATTTTAATGTATCCGTAAAGTGGAAAAGACTCATGTTGTTTGATTCTCTAGGGTAAAGTTAATTGGTAATTTAAACCAAAATGATAATCAAAAAAACATTTAGTGAGTTACATTTTTCAAAGCACTGTTAAAACTCCCTGTTTCACAGCAAATGTACAGCAAATCATATATGTTGATTTAAGGAGATTCAGTTTTACTTGATTAATTTTCAAAAGATCATTTAAGGTGTAAGCAAAGCATATATTTTCTTGTGAAACCAAAGTCATCTGACCCCTTTCTAATTTTACCTACAATTAGTTTGGTGTAATTATCACAGCATACAATTTAGTCTACTTCTACAAAAAAAATTATTGTTCATGAGGCCATAAAACTCTTTAAAAATTGCTTAATGAACAACTCAGCCATGAGTATGTCTTAGAAGATGAGAATTGCTATTAGATGTGTAGCACATGGAGATGCAACATGTGTACATTGTACATAACAAATTTGGTATAAAACCCACCTTTATTCTACAGTGTAGAAAAATACCATGAACTTACATAATGAAAGACTGTATCTAAACATATCAGGCTGAAGGAAGGTGATATGTGCAAGCTAAATCCTGGTATCTCCTGAATTCTGAAGTCTCAAGTTTTCCATCTTATTATTACCCTAACATGAACTCAGATTTTCTTTTGTTGGCAGTGTTTTTTGTTTATAATGAAAACAATTGCATCATTCATATTTAGGATTTGGTGCTGAATTATGTACTAATATTTAAGGTAAAATTGTTTGATGTCAGTGCTGCCCAAAGCTAGCAGAGTTACATGCCAGGCACCTCCTATTGTGATTTCCTTTAGTTAAGGAAAGGAAACTGCGTAAACTTCTTCTAGACTTAGGTCATCCAGCACTCCGAAAATAAGGATTAGCCTATTGAAAGAATATTCAGATGCCTATACAGTACCTGTTCTTTCACCAGGATTGTTCCACATTTTGTTTTTGCTGTGTAAATCCACAGGATTAGCTTGTTTTTTAATATATCTGCTTTGCTAATAAGATGGAGCTAAACAGGCTAATCCTTACAGAGTCAGAAGCAGCTTTTCCTTTATTTCCACTTTAGACAATGATGAAGACTAGGACACCCACTCTCACTGGACCTTTTCTCAGGGAGGAAAAAAATATATAAGGAAATTCAGAAAAGCCATATGCAGTTTTGCAGTTGTGGCTATGCACCCTTTCCTTGTTAGCTCAAAGGTTAAATAGAAAGTGATAAACAAATTATGCATTTCTGTAACCTTTCACTTGCAACAAAAGAGTGCTTGCAGTTTATTATCTTCTGTAGAAGTGGATGCTGCTCAAGGAGATGGCAGCTTTGTGTGGAATTGATCAGAAGATAGACTGGGATTAATTCTCTGTGCATAGTATGATGGTAATGGAAAAGAAAAAAAAAAAAAAGAAAAGCCAGAGCCTGAAATGAAGTTTCCAATGAGAAACCTATAGGGCCTAATGACAAATCTTGGACTTTTAGGTAAGTGCAGTGTTTTACAGTGTGTCTCCAGAATTAGAGGGTGTTGATCATTGCCCCTTTCATTTAGCAAGACCAACTTGACTCACTTAAATCTTCATCTATGTATTTACTGTAGCTTCTATCACTGTGTTATCATGATTCTGATGTGTGATTTCTCCTCTTCAACAGCCTTTTTCCTTAAACTATTTCTGTGGGTTGAAATCTTGTAATCATTTCTTACTGCCAAACTACATCAAGAAATCTGTTTCCATTGCCAATGGCAATGGCAGGATGATGTACTTGAGCTTGAAAATATTGTTTCCATTCTAGCTTTTGTCAACAGTGTATAGTAAAGTCTTTTGGGTGATATTTTCAAGATGCACACAATATTAGCCAAAATGGTGTCAGTCATGATAGTACATGTTTTTGAAAATCCTAACGCCATTTACTGCAGTAGTTTGTAGCTTCACAAAGTCTTATTTCATTGGTTGCCATGCCTCCAAAAAGGATCATCCTGTGCATGGCACGTGACCTTTTTCCCTAGGAAACCAATGGAGTACCTCTTGGCAACTTTCCATCTAATAGTCTGCTCCAGATGGCATTGCTTACAACTTCTGAGAAGCACAGGAGCAGGAAGCAATTGCCTTATTCTGTCTGTCAAATAAACAATACATGTTTTGGAAGGTTGAGATGTGGTAAAAATAAATCAAGATGCATAAAATGAATTCATATGTGGAGCTGTTGCAGTTCAGCATGGGAATTCCATGTAATACCTTGTGACGTTAAGAAGGGTAGGCTCAGTTTTTAGCATGGCTTCTTCATAAGCAAAATGACCTATCTGTAAGAGGAGTGGTGCCTTTTGGCAAAATAATACCTAGCAGGCTGGGTACTACTGCATAAGCAGTTCCATGGCTTGGGTCTTCTGGCAATTCAGAAAGTGAATGTGGAAAACGAAAACCTTATTTTTGCTTAAGAAACAGGGCATTCACTGTGGTTATCCAAGTAGTTGATTCTGTGATCACAATTTGGATTTTCCTGCTTGTTCTTTCTTTGTGTGTTTTAAGTATTGATGGTTGGACTAGATGATCTTGGAGGTCTTTTCCAAACTTGATGATTCTATGATAAAGATATATCAGCAGTTTGTGAGAGTTAGGCCCGGAGAAGTATTGTTGTGGTTCTGTTGTGTAGAAAACAATGGACTAATTGAGATTGTCTGTCTGTTCCAGGACAAGAGCCACAGTTTATGTATGTTGATTTTACTCTCTTTAACTCTTTGTGTTCTTTGTATGTGCTCAGTGCACATCATTTTATTGGTTTGTCAGATGCCCCCAAAATAGTAGTGATTAATCTTTAGTGATACTGAGTATTCTATTAGCTGAGAATAATAACTTTTACTTCCCCTCTGACGGTTTTTTAACCTTTATGAAATATGAGGCATTGTTCTCAATTAGTTACAAGGAGAGAAATACAGAGATAAACTGAAGTCATGGGAAAGTTACTGTAAGCAATGTTTAATTGACATAAATTGGCCTTGCTCAGTGTTTTGTGTGCAGTTATAACCATCTTGATGAAGGTTAGTTTTTTTGCCATCTCAGCCAGTGATTTGAGATTTGTTTTTCAGTACAGATGTTTTTTTCTGTCTGTACTAGATGACTGCCTGCAAGACTCACAACTGTACCTGGATAGCAGGCTCAAAGACATCAATTTTTTTTTCAATAGCCAGTCCAAAAAAGAATGCTTCTGGAGATACAACAAAGAAGGATTATACAGTACTTTCAGATTACATAAACAACTACCTGACTAAGCAAAGAACTAAGTTTGTATCCATTGCAGGATATTTTAAGATGTTACATTTGAATGTTTCCATAGAAGTTGATGGAAACACTCCCACAGAAATTACATTGGAATCAGAGTTTAACAGTGGAGTTGGGCTGTAAAGATTTTTCTGTCTGTCATTTCACGTTACTTTCACCTACAAGAATGACAGTTGTGACTATTTATGTTGGAAACTCTACACTTAGGTCTCCTGTAATTTACATGACCCAAATATTTAAACAAGTGTTTTTAATATTTTACAGTCTTTTAAGTATCAGACGTGGTTCAACTTGATATTCAGCTATCAACTTGGAATGTGAGTTTACTTAATTTCATTCAGTGAATTGGCTTAATCATTTAGGGTGGGGAAGGGTAGCTGAAGATTTCTAAATATTAGTAAAGCTATAAAAATTTAGCAATCGTTTATTATTTAGATCTACATAAATGTATTTAGATCAAACAACAGAATGAATTAAAGTTGAATGAGATTTTTAAAAGCATGTATTTGTGCATATATAAGGGTTTATGTGTATGTACATATGCATGTTTAGTGTATGTGCACTTGTATACACAGTAAATGGTATCTTAAAAGTAGTAAATAATGAGAATAGCAGGATAAAGAACAAAATGAAGAAAATAATTAAAACAATAACTATTCCATTCATTCTGAGCATATAACAAAATTACATTGGGAAAAAACAAAACAAAAAAAAGTGTACTTTTAATCTGATATTAAAAATAAATAAAAAGTAAAAATGAGATCCATTAATGAAAATAATGGATCTTATCCAAACTAATTAAATACTTAGCTTATATGATTTAGTTATGTATTGAGTTGCTTAAGTGCAATTAGTACCAATGTTATAATTTAAAGAATAAAAATGAATGAAAAAAATATATATTAATATGTTCTTAAGGTTTCCAAGATTACTGTTCAAAAAAAAGAATAAACTTTACCTTGAATAGCATATTCAAAAGAAACAGCTAAGGTGTTTTGGGTCATGTTGAGTCCTAAATAAATGGATGACTGGGTCGAGAATGTGATAGTACTACTTAAAGGTGATTTCGTTTAAGAGATAATTCATTTTGGTCACAAATTTCCTAAGTGGTTTGCAACTGTGGAATCTTTTCAGTTGCATAGTTGAAATCCACTATTTCAGAAATGGTAAATCAAGAAAATAAGTTATGAAAGTGCATTTTCATTGATGAAATGTATTTTCTGCCTTTTAATTTTTCTCATTTTAGTCATTGTCATATGTTTTCCTCTTTGTTTTGTTTTGGTTTGTTTGTTTGTTTTCATCTAGGAAGACTGGTTGTGATTAGAAGCTAGATTTAAATTGCGTGGATGCATGATTAACTTATTAGAGATCACAATTCACAAATTAATTTATCACATGCTTCCCCAATTTTTCACTTTGTGATTACAAATGGGGGTATATGAAAAATTGGAGACGTATAAGATGAATTGCAAAACTGTGTGATAAATGTACTTATCATGGACCTTTTGGCAACTTAACCTCCTCTCTGCTTGCTCATCCATGTCTCCTGGGACTTATTCTAATGCTCTAAAGCCATGAACAGAGTCAATCAATCACTGTAATTTTAAAATCAAACTCTCCCAGTTTGGTCCATTTTTGCCAAATGTAGAATTACCTTGTCCGGTTTCAGTCCTGCCAAATTTCTGTGAAGAATATGGTTCCTGTATGGTTGCTTTCTGACACAGGAAGGTGGTTATTCCTAACATTCCAAAGGGATATGGAATTTACTTTATTACACGTTTCTGACAAGATATTATGCACGTTGAATGAGACATTTCTGTGTGTGCCTACTTCAGAGTTAACTCTGTGTGTAGTGAAGCCTAGCTTTCTTCTAGAGATTGCTGGATCATAGTTAAAAATGTAATTTATGTGTCCGTAATATAATATACAAAGGTTCATCATTAAACAGCATTCAAGCGTGTTTTCAGAGGCACTTTTTCTAAAATTTCAACTTTTATAAAGAGTAGATATGCAAAATACATTGCAAATCATTTTTCATAATGAATAGTGTACTTTAATCTTTCCTCCTATCTAAACTGGGAAGAAACTGTTTTTGTACATGTTTTGAAATAACTTCTTCAACCACAGCATGAACTGCTCCTTAAAAGTGGAAAAGGTAAGGGAAAAATCTCAGTAAAAGTTATTGAAGCTAAATAATTATTTTTTATTGTTAAATATTACTGATATTCTAGATCGAATATGTGTTATTACATAAATTCAAGTATTTGATAGTATATTATTGTAATATTATTAATGTTCTCTATAATGTATATGTAATATATATAATTATATTTAATGTATAATATATTACTGGTATATTAGAGTATATTTTAGTAATTCATGTAAGAGTAACTAGCTATTAACTTTTTTTTCTTGTGGAAAAAGAAATGCCAAAGTTCCTGTACAACTGATCAGAGTTTAAGTTTGTCATTTCATTTACATAATTTTTCCTTTGTACGGGGAGAAATGATTCTTTCATTTCTTTGTATTCGTTAGATAGTGGAACCAGATGAGAAAAATGCTTGTTTTGGCACTTCCCCAAAGGGAAATATAGATTTTGATGTTGGTGAAGATGACTTCGGCAAATAGTGCACATAAAAAGCTAGCATTTCACGCAAGTTCATAAGAAGAAACTACAGAATAGAATAACTTTTATGAAGAAAGTCTATGTCTTACTTGGTGAATAGGTCCCTGTGCTACCATAATAATGCCCAGTTCTACAACTACAAACACTTATTTGTTCAAAGTGAATATTAACATTGTAATTTACTATCTAATTACAATTTTATAGTAATAACTGAAAATGCGTTCTTAAAAAGCATGGCATTCTCTGCCTCACACTGTTGTTAGCAGTGTAGTGTGTGATTTTTGTCAATATATGCTCATTACAGATAGCTCCCGAATCTTGGATTTTAACAATTTTCATACTCGAGCCTTTTTACAAAAAAATTATTTTTGAAAGCTACTATTGGCGATCCTGTATTGCAATTACATTGTGGCTGACAAATGATTAGTTTCAATGGAGGCAGATTTAAGCCCCATGAACGTTTTGTGTAGAAAATCTTATTCATATAAAAGGCCTCTGCATTTTATTTCTAAAGAAATGTGCTTGACTAATTTGCAGTGTTCCAAAGAAATGAGTTACTTTTGTAAAAGACTGCTATTTTTATCAGCTAATCTCAGACTTTTCACTTAAAGCCACAGAACTACAAACAAACAAACAAGCAATATTAATATTTAGAAGTAAGACATTATTGAAGTGTTCACTTGCTAGTGAAAATTACTAAAAGATGTGATTTCAAAGGAGAAAATTATTCTGAATTAACTTCAAAAATAAGTTTTATTGTTAATATCAGTTACCTATTTTTAAAATTTTATTACATTAATCTTAGAACAACAAAATTTTCAGATGAGTTCTATTTTATTAATTTTCATTTATTTGTAGTTGATGTAACTACTGTTGTACAAAACTATACCAATAACAAGTATTAACAATAGAAAATTAGTATTCATAATTATGGTATGATAGCAAGGCAGATTGAGAAATAATTGATGAATATAAGGGTATAAAAATCCTAGAGCATCTCAAATAAAATTATGTGTTGACTGTCAATAGATATAATTCCATTTAATCACCAACATAACAAATTATACCAACGTGTTTCTTGTATTAAAGGTGAACTAGGCCTGTAGATTTTTTTTCATACATATGAATTGTGTGTGTGACTACTCACACGTGCCTCCACGTTAAACCTATAATGCTGTGGGTCTGGTAGGACATTTTTCTCTGGTATGGAGAAGAAATAACAGTTTTGCAACTTCCATCTTCATATTTTGTCTTATGAAGCTGAAGATGACTCAGCAGCCAATTATTATTTCATATGCAAAACCAAATAATTGCGAGTTCAACTAATTGTCTCAGATGTTGAGAATTCAACAATTGCTTCCTGGTACAGCACAAAGAGTTTTTTTTTTCCCACTGTTTGTGGATAGCAACAATATAAAGAAATCAATCTCTTGTGTGCTGTTTACGTAGCAGTCACCATTTATTAATTTTTTAATTAACATTCAGATTTAAATTTTCTTGAAACAACAGAGTGTATGTTTTTGCATCATTTTACCCTTAGAAATCTTCTCCAGTGGTGTTGTTCCTGAGGGAATAGTGAAGGAACGGTGCGACCGTTGTTCCCGATCTTGTTGTCATTAATGCCATCAGGAGACGAAAGGATTTAGAGTGGGAGAAAGCAAGCAGTGGCTGGGGAATGGCTGATATTTCATTGATTTTGTTGCTTCACTTAATTGTTTTCTTGTGAAGGAAATGAGTAATTGTATACCATTCTTTATTGGTATCAGCTGATTTGTACCTGTTTTACTGCGTTATTTTGCTGCTCATAGAAGATGTTATTTAATGGAGTGCTCGATATCCTGTGTGTATGTTGGGATACGGCTGGATTGTACTTTGCTTCTGTGTCAAAACTGTTGATCCTGCTACATACTTCTGAGAGCCATTGATAATGGGTAAAATTGAGAATCTGAAAATCTGTCATTTTCTTGTGGGAGATAAGAATGTATGAATTGAAGCTTGAGGCTACCTCTGAATTTGTGCCAGCTCTGAGAAACCTTGTGTCCCAATGGAATGAGTTGGACTCTGGGCATCTTTGGCATTCTCTCTGTTCTCTGTTCTATCAGCCTCAGAGGGATGTGAGGGGCACTCTTTGCAGCTCTGAACAACCAAAAGCCTTGAACTGGAATGATGATGCTTCAGTGGATGGTGATGTTACCTGAAGAGACAGACTTCCTCAGGGTTGTTTTTTGATAGAGAACCTGGTTGTAGGGGCAGGGTTTCTTTCTTTTTTTTTTTTTTTGTTTTTAAAATTTTGTTTTGTTTTCCATAAAATATTTTGGTTACCAATATCCAATTAAAATCAGATATAAAATGATTAGTATTTTCCTCAACTTTCCAGGAGCTTGAATTTTGGACAGCTGTAGATTTCATGATCTTGAAAGAAAGCATTTTGAAAAGCTGCCTTAACAGTGGTGATTACTGCTTGCATTCCACTAGTGCTTTCTATTAGCGGACAGCACTGGGCTGGGGAACCAAACTGTTTCTAACAGTTTTCCTCAGGGATTTGAGCAAGTCAAATTGGCTTCTGTGCCTTATATCCTCGTTTATGTGAGTTGTGTATTTTATTGGTTTGCTATGTGAGACAAAACTGATTTAAAGACCCTTTATTGGCTTTGGGATATGTTATATAAATGTGCTAGAGCTGTACATTTTGTACATGTAACCTTGAAGAGGGTGAGAAAAACTATAAGCAAACAGTGTGATGCATGGAGAAGGCAGGCTAAGCAGTGGTACTGCGCAGATATTATCATCTTTGTAATTCTGACATACCTTGTGAAAACACCACCGATCTTTATTCTTAGCCTACAAGCCCAAACAAGTGAATTTGGAAGCGTCTTTGATTTCAGTCAGATGTGAACTACTTGTATTCTAACATATTCACCACTGCTTGGCAGTATCTGCTGCTTTATCGAAATATTGTTTGGTAGAATGAAACTGAACTAAAATGAATGCGAATGTACAGATAACTTAGCCTAGACAAGTATTTTTTAAGCCATCTAAAGATATGTGGGTTAAACACCATGAAATTATGCATGGAACAGACTGGATTTGTTGAAGTGTTCTGAGACTGAGCGAAGCTGGCATCTGTGTAGCCTGGTAGATGTAAGCTGGTAACGTTGTCACTGGAGATGGCTACAGGTTGTGCTGAGGTACTCAAGCAGCTTGCAGGATGTTCAGCGGGATTTTCAAGGGCAGCAGAGCTTTTTCAATATTAGGAGAGTATGATTCATTAGCGAGAACAAAACCAAGTGAAACTTTTGTGCCACATGTGGGAGTGGGGCTGTGTATCTTCAAAAATTACTGAAGAATCGGGGAAGGCCTCCTGGGAAAGCTAATGTATGAGAGTCTACTGATAATCCTGCTATTTTAGGGGATAAAAAATTTAGTTGCAGGGAAAAGTTGTAGTATTTCTCATTCCTCAGAGAGACTTTGTGCCTATGAAAATAATGCTAAGACAGCTGCAGTCATTAGAGAGACATCATCATTTTGCTTGTAAGGTCATCTCTTCTGTCGAAAGTATTTTGTCACAGGATAGAGATGGCTACTTTCACTGCCAAAAAGCCACTTTAAAAGATTGACAAGAGAGATTAAAGAGGATACAGAAACTTGGAAGAAGTTCTTTTAACCTTTTAATATGGTGCCATTTTGGCAGCAGTGAGTCTGTGGTGGGATTAGTTAGGGACCAAGCATCTCTGAAATTGTGTTCTTTTTGTTTATTTATTTTTGCCTCTTTCCATTTAGGGTATCAATTAACAGCAATTTCACCAAGGCAGTAAAGCAAGAGAGTAAACAGTAAATAAGCAGCAAGCAAAATTAAAAACAGTAATGAGCCTTATGAATATGGGGGTGTTACAAGCCTTGAAATACATTTATTTTGGAGCTTTGTGTGTTCTGGGAAAACATAATGGCTTTGTGAATGTATTGTCTCATTTTACATTGCAGAGATTCCATTTATTGGCCCTGGAGACTGACAAGGAACTGACACCTGTGCCCAAATGTTTTCTAAACCTTGCCAGCAACAGGCACGTTCATTATGCAGCAGTTGTAGTTCCAAGTGTGCTGAAGGCATGGGAGAGCAGCAGACTTCTCCCTTGCAAGGAAAACAGGTTAAGTAGCAAAACAACCAGTGCAGCGGAGTCACTAACATGTCCCATCTTCATGAAAACTGGTGCTTCTGTGACTATGCATCTGCAAACTGCAATTTATGGTAAGTTTGTTTTGACAGCTAAATACTGGGCACTGGAGATCTCATTAGAATTGGGAAACCTCAAGGTGCTTAGTTTGTCTGTGTCAGTTAAAGCAATTAATAAATTAATGCTTATAGAGCCTTTTAGCATGGATCTCAGTTACAAACTGTTCACACTTTAGGATGGAAAAGCATATACATGTTTTTTTGAGTCGTTAAATGCAGTTCAGTGTAGAAAGGCAATACAGATGATTTCTGTGTTAAATAATGTTTATGATTACTCTGAATCATCTAAAAAATAGTTCTGTGAAAATTTTTGCAAAATTAAACACTTGTGCATTCCCTGGGCAAAGGGATAGGTCTTACCTATCGTTAAGTTCAATGTTGATTACTTTGCCAAAATGCCAGGTTTTCCTTAAAACAGCATTTTACGTAAGTGAAAATCCTGATCTGTAACGTCACTTCCATGGTTTCTGTGTGGCCATATCTACAATAAGGATAGAATTTCATTAAAGTAAGGCCTGAAGCACACACAGATGGATTTTATTTTTAAATAGGACTGTCTATATAGATTATAAGAGGAAAGTTTTGTGAGTACGGTATTTCAGGAGCACTAGGAAGCAATTAGGATCATCCATTTAGTGAATTTTGGTGGTCAGAAAGGCATTAGCAAGGATCAGGCTTTCTCATTCATCATACCCTGTTACTTACGGATAAACAAGGTGATACGGTGTCTTGCTAATTCTCAGATATCATTATATAATATAATTGTGTTCTTGGGAGGCTTTTGAAAGCCATTTCCAATTACCATTGTATATAGGAAACATTGGTTTTAAAATAGTGAGGTTAAGTGTGGCACAGCAAACAAAATGCAATAGGGTCATTTGTGTGTGCTATGCTGAGACCATGGTTATTTCTGTGAGAGTTTCTGTGTATGCTGGAGGAGAGAACAATTTTGTGTATTGAAAGCTTGAACTGCTCATGAAAGTAAGAAAGGTATTTGGCTTTTCAAGATAGAATTCTTGATGTCAAGATCACTGGGTTCATGCTACTAGCCAGATGAGTTTGGAAGTGTGCCAAGAAACTGAAAGCAGTTGATAAACCCCAGAAAAGCAGTAACTTGAAAGCTAGAAAGCTTTTGCAGGTTTTAAGAAGCTGGAGTATACACGGGGATGATCATATAATTCTGAAAAAGAGCTTGGTTACTTCACAAAGAGACTTATGTGCCAGCATGCTAATGGTCAAACCCTAAGAGTTTTGCTTCTAATGAATAGCCTGGATTTTTGGATGTTTATATGAACATTATCTCTATCTAAGATGATTAGTTTAAAACCCTAACGGCTGTTATTATATGTGTGTATGTGTATCCTTTAATCTAGATTCTCAACTGGTAGGATTATTCACATGAATGAGGTTTTGCACACTTGGTCCCAACTTTTATGCAGTGGATTATATTGACGCATTTGCTACATCATTGGTCAAAATTAATTCAGCTGTGTTTATGCATGGAGTTAAATAGTCCACTGTTGTTCTGTACCAAACAACTGATAGACAAATCCAAGATTTCGTATTCCACTGCTTCAAAGTTCACTGACAAGCATTATCTATCTGATACTGAGTTGTTCTCAAGTTATTGCTTAAAGAGTAGGATTCCCATGTGCCACTAAGCTGCATGTTTTGGCAGAACAAAAATTCTTGCTGAACTTTTGGTGAAAAAAGAATGAGAAACTTCCTATGTGTTTATATGCATCTTGAATTTATGTTCTTGAACTCTTTTCCTTACCATTTACTAATACTCTTCTGTATCTTTTCTTCTGTTTGCATAGCCTGTAAGAAAATAACACACACATTGCTTATCACATGCCTAGCCTTTCCTCTCCACTTTCTTTTCCCTAAATTAGTGGGAACTCTTACTTGGCATTGTAGGTATGTTTGATTCATCTCAAGAGTATCAGTAATCCCATTGATATCAAAAGGACTATTAGTATGTAATTAGTATGCACATACACAAGTACCTAACTGATTTGTAGCTTATACATTCTGAAATATGGTCATTCTTGCAAAATCCATTGATTTCAACCCACATCAGTTGAACTGTTCCCATTTTTAGTAATGAGATTTTGAACAGACTCCATATGAAAACAGGTTTAAGTTACTTGGTACAAGAGCCAACTCCAGAAAGTGCCTGAAAAAATGGTTGCACATTGGGAAATTAACGTTAATAAATAGCAATTCAGACCTGTAAACTAAGGCAACTGCCACAGCAGTCATCACAGGTGGCAGGTGAATGGCTTCTCATGACTGTGCGCTTCTGATTTATCAGTTGTTCCCTGGCACTGAAATCAGTTAAACAGATATGTGCTTTATACATAGGGAGAACTACATTAAAAGAACTCAAAGTTGCAAACTCAGTAACTTCAAAGTTAAGAGATACCAGAATTCAGTTAGTAACCTTAATTCATCTCTTAATTCATCTTACAGAGATACAATGCTAACTAAATGATCAGAGCACTGTTTGTTTCTGGGGGAAGAAACATGATTTGGCGCATAAAATTAAGTATTGTTCAGTCAGCAATTATCCATTATTTTTTCCTTCCTTGGTTAAGGTGTGATCTCAGTCTGTACTTCTGTACACTGTTTGCATCCTGCTTGGAAGACAGTGATTGTTAGTGAACTTCTGTGCTGTTCATCAGCCATTACAAATATTTATTATAGTATTTCCTTGAAATTATGAATGGCTACTGTCTCTGATTTTAAATATAGGATGTTGTGGAACACGTGCAATTAAAATCTAAAGTTTCTTGCATGTGATGAGAGTCTATCATCAGACTATCTGTCTATATTTGTGGTCAAAAGTACGCATATAGCCCAAAGTTTCTGGAGCACAAGAACTACAGAATTTATCTCTTACTCCAAATTTCTGTGCTCATTCCATCTGTTTCCATCCTAGCTATTTCCCAGAGTGCTTTCACTCTACCTCATCTAATCTATCTCATCTAATTCCTTCTTCCAATCTCTGTAACAATCCAGGTCCTTATTTTCCTTCACAGCAGCTAGTCTGGTCTTTCAATTTTTTCACGCATTCCAAGGCAGAAGGGGAGGTTTTCAGGAACCAACTGAGGTGTGTAGTGGCAAAACAAAGACAATGCTCAAATTGGAAAAAAACAAACAAACGAAAAACACACTAGACTTTGGGACAGACTCCAATCTCCAGTGTTTGGAGATTTTCAAGACCCAGCTGAACAGAGTCCTGAGAAATGTGATCTGACTGACCCAGCTTTGAGCAAGACGTTGCACCAGAGACCCATCAAGTTCCCTTCCAATTTGAATAATCTCATGATTATGTGAGAGCATTGCTGGAACTCTATCCCATAGCTCTGTAAGTTGCTGCTGAGTTCTGGAGAAGTGGTTTATTACATTTTCGGGGTTTCCTTTTTCTTCCAGTTTTGGACTTGCCTAATTTAAGGCAGAAGTTTTGGAGAGGTGGGATGTCCCTCAGACCTGTTCTTTCAGGTACTTTCCTTTTGCAATTCCAATTTCCTTCCCTGTCACTGCTTTTTGTACCTCTGTCATCAAGTTTGGGAGCACAAAGGCATTTAAAGGAAAGGATTGCCAAAATTTAGTAACCCTGGCAAAACATCCTGTATTCCTTTTGCCATGTTTTTGGAATGAGCTCTTGGCTGAAGTTTTCAGAAAATAGTAATTATCTGGAAGCAAACACCCAGGAGGGAAAATGGTATCCTGATCTACTATAGTTGTTTACAGAAAAGGGCAAATGAAAACGGTGTGTTATAATTAGAAGTGTGAACAGCTCCATTTCTGATATAGGTAATTCAGAGATTCAACTGTGATCTAAATCAATAAAAATTTCCTATTAATATGAAAGGGAAAATGTTTTTTAATCATAGAAGCTAAAGATGGGTTGTACTAAAGTTTCTGTGACAAAAATGGTTTGTGTGTGTGCATATGACTTTCTTTGCACTTCTGGGTATGCAGGTACTTACCTGGTGAGGCATGAGGGGAAACTTTCTCCACTGAAAATGTAACTTTATTAATGAAATAAGCTCAGTGTTTGGAATAAATATTTAGATATAGGTATAAATTTTGAAACCAGATGTAAAGTTAATTGTAAGGGCTTCATGCAATAGTGTCAAGGATTTTGACTTACTGTCCTGTGTACTAAGTTGAAAGATTTTTTATAATAATAATTAAGAAGAAATCTGGGATAATGTGTTCCTTTATATTATATTTGTAAGAGATTAATTAAACTAGTCATATTGTTACAGAATTTATCTAGCAATTTTCAAAATGCTAAATGAAGTGGAAAGACACTGAAAACAGTATTTTTAAAATTACATATTTTAAGTAATTTTTTTCCAGAATGATATTTCTTAGTGTGTTTATATTATAAACAAGGTAAAATTAATGGAGTTAGGTCACATATTATTGATTGCTGTTCATCCTTTGCAACTATTTATAGCATATACCTTTTCATGCTTCAGCTGTGTTTACATTTTCTCTTTGGCTCAGCATCAGGACCATTGATGCTTCTGCTAGCGCTACCATAACACTCACAATTCAGTAAAACTTCATTTTAAGTGGAGTTTCTAAATGAAAACTTCATATTTTAAATAGATCAAAGCTACTAAGTATCGAAGAAAATATCTTATAACTTTCTGTAATTAGGATTTGAGTTTCCAGTCTGATTTAAAATATTATTCCATGGTAACTAATCTGAACCTGTTGCTGAAGTTGTCATTAGTTTTGTAAGGAGAGGATTGTTTTGGCAGAAAGTCTGAGAAACTGACATAGGGAGCTGCTGAAAATGTCTTCACTGAATAAACACGTAAAATTCCAAGTGTCACAAACAGAGTTGATATTGGGCTATCCTGGGAGGGAGAATTGAAAATAATAATAATAATAAAAAAATAAAAAAATGGTTGTAAACCTCACCCTATGAGTGATGTGGATAAGATAACATAATAATGAAAAAAGAAGTCAAAATCAGGAGAGATTATACAGCCAAAAGCCATTTTAATTGTGTGGCTTCATCATTGTGCCTTTTAAAAAACAAAGTGTTCTTCTCTGTTGTCCTCTCTCTAGATCTCAGAGGGACTTCTTCATAGTAGCTCTGTATTTAGACATCCACCTCATCATTATTCATCTAAGTCATCAAAATTTTAAAAAGGACTAAAAACCCTGATACATTATAAATAAAATATGGGAAAGAGGACAGTGATAGAATAAGAGTTTTGTATATTTGAGGGAATACCAACCAGAAAGCCCTCAGATGATATTTGCAATATTTTCCTCTTGTTTACTTGTTATGAGAAGAATAAAATGGAATATGTTCAATAGTTAGAGCTGAAGTCATGTAGCTGTTATGTGATGGTATATATGCTCAATCTTCATTTGAAATTCACACACTTTGTATTTCCTCCACTGTAATTGCCTCTGTTCTCTGGCTGGCTTTCCATAGTTGTAAATTAACTCTGTCATAATTACTTTCTTCTCCTTCCCCCCCCCCCTTCCTCACAGCAGTCACCAG
>WBMW01003727.1:865298-870298 GCA_013396635.1 Penelope pileata
CCCTCAAGTATTAGTATCCTTACTGTAAATTGTAATTCTGTTACTTCCAGGATTGATATTGTGATGTGTCCACTAAGCACAATATCTGGAGACGTGCATATGTCTTTTTGGAATAGTTTTCTAGTGCACTCCCCCACTTTTATTGGTATGGCTGATTTCTCTTGGCTCTGAGCCCAGTTTGGTTTAATTTTTGTTTATTCTGTACAGACTCTGCTTTGAGATGGGCACTGTATAAATTAATAAATAAAATTCAATATATGCTTGCTTTTAGTGGGTTGCTTGGCACATCTGTTTTGCAGAGGTTTCTAAATCTTCATGATCTGCATAAGATATCTCTAGTTACATAGGATTAGGGAGAGTATCATATTTTTAACATGTACAGGGTTTCCCATTAAAAAGTCATCATTTACTAACAGTTACAGTGCTCTGGCACATTGGATACTGCACTATGTCTCAATAGTTGGAATGTAGAATAATGGTTGTGTTTAAGACACTATGGGTATATTAACTGTGGTAAATACTTGTCTTTTTAATGCTGAAAGCTGTTACTTTGTACTTAGAATGTTTTTAAGGGTCCTCTACTTTTTTTTTTTTAATAATCTCTGTATGTAAATATATATGTTGCATCCTGTTGAAAAGACTGACATTCCTTCAGTGTTGCAAGAGCTTTCACAGACGTAACCGCACGAAACAGTGTTCAAGATATGGGTTGTTGCCAGTTGCACTGCTTTGGCCTAACCACGGAGTTGGGTTTCCTTTGGAGTAGTGGTGGTCATAGTTGTTTTTTATCCAGTTACTTGGTGCTTAATTCACTCTCTCAAAATGAGAGAGGATTGAGTTCAGTACCATCGGTGCCACTAGTGAGTTTTTTTGTTCTCTGACAACTTGAGTATTTTGTGCATGTATAAGATTTTGTTTTTTGTAATCACATGAAGGTAGGGATAGCTCAGATACCTTTTTTAGGAGCTTATAATGCAATGATATACTGCCATCCTGTTTTCCACCTCTATATTTTGTAAGGTACCTAATGAGACATGGTGCACATCTGTCTGAGACTATGTGGTAGACAGAAGGAATACCTGGGAATCCAGCAGGTATTAACGTCTGACCTGAACATGGAGTTTATCAGCTCCATGAAGAATGAGTACTTCTAGACATAGCCAGAGGAAAACCTTTAGATAGTTAAGAGCTCTCTACAAAAGAACCGTTGATGCCTGTGACATGGGCAGTCATAGCCCATAAACTATGGGATTAAGCGCTAGCTGAACTGAGATTTCAAAGGATTTGAATTTTGTGTTAGTGCTTGTCTCCTATCTAAGACTTCTTCTGGTTATGTTCTGAAGGCTTTAAGAAAGGGGTAAGAAAATACAGATATTTCAGCAAAATCTGTGCATCTAGATCTTCACAAATACATCAATGAGTGGTGTTCTCTAATATTGCAGTGCTCTACACCTCTGCTGTAAGACAAGTTTTAATTGTCTGTATGCAACCCACATAGATGCCAACAAATATATATACACTGTACCTTTTCACAGAATCACAGAATTGCAGGGGTTGGAAGGGACCTCAGGAGATCATCGAGTCCACCCCCCCTGCCAGAGCAGGTTCCCTACAGCAGGTTGCACAGGTAGGCATCCAGGCGGGTCTTGAATATCTCCAGGGAAGGAGACTCCACACCCTCCCTGGGCAGCCTGTTCCAGTGCTCCGTCATCCGCACTGTGAAGAAGTTCTGCCGCATGTTGGTGCGGAACTTCCTGTGCTCCAGCTTAAGGCCATTGCCCCTTGTCCTGTCCCCACTGACCACCGAAAAGAGGTTCCCCACCTCCATTTGCCTCCTGCAACGAAGATACTTATGAACATGGATCAGGTCCCCTCTCAGCCTTCTTTTCTCCAGGCTGTTCCCAATTCTGTTTACTCTAAACAGGTGAGAGTTCTGGATATCTGCTGTTCATCTTTGATATCCTTAGAAAACCTTATTGCATCTAGCATGGAAAGCCTCAGACAAGTGAGAAATACTAACTGGGCTTGTCCAAGGTCTGCTGGGGACAGACCTGTGTACTGTGAGCTAGAGTGACTTCATGAAACCATAGTCCTGGCGCAAGATCCAAAATTGTATAGAGCACTGCAGCACTGAAGGACACTGCTAACAAATGTGGAAAGGTCGCTGGGAATGCTGTAAAGGAAACAGTGTGACTATTTTGCTGATACGTTTTTATGATATTTTTTTTTAAAAAATGAAAGGTTTGAATGCATTATCAATACATTGTCCTTATAGTGAGATGCTAGTGTTTCTGAGAACAGACGTTGTAAAAACCACGAGCAAAAAATGTGCAAAAGTTCCTAAAACATGGAAAAAGGTAGAGAAAGAGAGGAGAAACAGTAGGTGTCCGGTCACACCAACGTGTGATGAAATACAGTAGTGCAATACACCTTAAAGAAAAAAAAAACACAAATGAGCAAAACACAGAAGTCCTTCGTTTACAGAGGGAATACATGGAAGCATAAAAAGCTGTTTGAAATTCAAACATTTGAAATCACTACTGAAGTTGACCCAACACATGGCCACTGGGGTACTCAGAAGTCAGAAACAAGATGATATCAGGGAAGAAAAGGGACAAGAATTGGAACAGAGTTTAAAGGGTTCAGGCAAGCAACTCTTTGAGTGGCAGTGTCTCCCATTTCTTTCCTAAGTACATCTATGCTTAGTTTCCAAGAAAGCAGGAAGGGCATGGAGGCAAATTGCCAACCAGATGGTGCAGCTGAATACGAAGAATGCATTCAGAAGGGCAGTAAAACAGAATTTACAAATCCTATCATTTGTTTTCTTGAAACAATACGGACCAAAACTCACATGAAAAGAATAAATGATAACTCCTGCCTTCTATCACCTTTTTGACTTAATTTCAGAAAGACTTCCACCTTTTAGTTCTCCTATGGTATCCCCCTAAACCAAAGCAATTTCTCTGTTCCAATTATATGTTTCTTCAAAGATTTTTCAAAATTGCCATATTGTTGCCTAAATATGTTTCTTCTGAGATACTAAACAATTGAACGGAGGGGAGGATTAGGCTCACTTTGAGGGCTGCTTTGAGGACTTCTGGAATTGCTCCTCTTATTATGTAGCATGAAGTAAAAAAGCTTGCTATCTGGACTTCCACCTAATCGATAGATGGAGAGGCAGCCCGAGGAATGATATTGCTTTTCATATGTTATTTCCAAATTATTACTCAAACTGCTTAACTGCATGGCACACTTTTGAGGGTGTAAAGTGTGTGTACATACAGAAATACACATCCTCATCCTACCCCCTTTGACTTGCTTTTACACTTCAGAAAAAACATGTAGATATGCACAATTTTTTTAGCAGGAATAGTTTGTAGTTATATGATGTATTTTTTTTCATTATCAGTGGCATAGTTTTGGTTGTGTGATAGCATGCAACAATTACATATTCATGTACAAAATCAAAACTTGACAAATCTAGTCATAATTGAAGAGATGAAGCCATATTCTGGCAAAATTTAGGAGTCAGCCATCTGTCTTGAAGATTGTCAGTCTTTTTGTTTTGTATTATATGTCTATATCTTAATATTCTATAAAGATATAATGGATATGAAATATAAATTGTTTACCTTTATTCTTTTGAATAGCTTCCCAGTGGGATTTAGATACAGCATAGTACAGTGATATCTTCATGAGTTTAAAAGACCTGACACCTTCTTTCTCTGCCCAGTCTTAGTTCATCTATATGTTACAGTTGGCTACAAACGGACTACAAATGAATCTGAAAAAAAATAATAATAATTCACTGAATGATTTGCTATGAATTATTAGAAGACTTAAAGGACTTTTTTTATTATTATTATTATCTCATAGTTTTGATCATGGAAAGCCATGTTGCCTTTCTTTCTTTCTTTTTTTTTTTTTTTCCATTTATTACATGCTTGAAGTTGAGCAGATCCCAATTACACTGACTTCAACTGAATTTGTCAACTAGTGCCCAATAGTAGTCATAAAAACTATCAAGCTGAATTAGCAATTATTAGGACAGAAATGGGTAAAACTGTGACTCTACATCTGTGTTTAGCCCTCATATACTCTGTATCTTCAGTGTGATGAGTGATTCCAATGCTACCATTTCAGAGAGGATAAAGGGAGAGCAATAAGGGTGATAAGACTTATGGGACATCTTCCATGTGATAGAAGAAATAGTATGATCTTCAGTCTGGAAGAGAATCAACTGAGGAGAGTATGATAGAGATCTACAGGACTGGGAATACCGTGAAAAAGGTAAGCGGAAAATGACTGCGCACTCTTCAGGTGTAAGAACTGAGTATCAAATGAAACAAATCAGGCAGTTCAAAACAAATGAGACAATGTTTTTTCACGCTGAGATATTAAGTTGTGGAACTCCATTTCAGAGGACATTAAGGATGCTGAAAGTTGACATAGATTCGAAAGCAAACAAACAAGTTCATGGAAGGAGAACCCATCCAAAACTATTAAATAAAAACATGCCATCTCTGGCTAAGAAAATCCTTGAGCCATAAATGAGTGGAAGCTTGGGAAGTATAAATAAGGGAAGTAGCATTTATATACTTTCTTTCTGAGGATTCTGACCCAGCACAGCCTCTCTTATTTTTTTGAGTTTGGTGTAGCTACTGCAAAACTTAAGCATGTGCTCAAGTTCTTTGCTGGTTCAGTGCCTTTGTTCATAGCAAATCTGTTTAGCCTTTGATTTTGCTTTGATTTCAGGTTCAGGGTCATAGGAAATAAATCACTTTTTAGGAAAAGCAACAAAAGAAAACACAGCTTTTCTTTTCCTTTTTGTGGTGGGCAGTACTCTGCCTTCGGAGTCAATACAAGTTCACCAGCGTGGTGTTAATGGACAGCATTGCTGGAGCTGTCAGTTTTCAGCTGGATAAGACATAACACTGGGATTTTGACCATTTGTCATCACTAAAGTTATCATGTACTTTTTGTAGGATAGTGGAAATTAG
>WBMW01003727.1:877798-910298 GCA_013396635.1 Penelope pileata
GGTTGAGTCCCTTTGTTTCAATGATTTGTGATGTGATGTTGCTGCTCATATTTCACTTAGTGTTGTTTAAATTGCCAATCACAGATCTTGCGTTCTATCTGCTGTCAGCTCGGTTTGGATTATCACCTCGGATGTGGGGTTCAGCATGTTCAGTGTGTGGTGAGCACTTCCGCGTTCCATTTTATAAAATCACTTTTTCTAATGAGAATGCAAATGAAAGAAAAGCTGTGTGAAATGGCTATAGATGAGTTGCTTGTCAAAAATGTTTTACTTTGGGGGGAAAAAAAGATAGCTTGCTCAACAGGGTAATGTACTGCATGTTCTAGATGGACTCCTCTTCTGAGTTGTGGCACATGGCCAAATAGGAAGGTAGCACGTCTTCATTGTTGCTGGTTCTCATTCCAACTGCCTAAACAACTTATGCAGGTTTTGACAGCTTTTTTTTTTTTTTTAAATATATTTACATAAACTGCTTTATTGCAGTAGCATGTTTTGAACAGAAAATATAAATGTTAGGTTATGAAAAGATTTTTTTCAAGACCATACATGTTTTTCTTCTTAGCAAACATAGAGATAATGTTTCTAAAGAGAAGTTTAAAACTTACTTTGTTATAAAATATGAATCAAAGCACAATAAAAAGAGTCGTTATCTCTTAGTCAGCCGAGTGCTTTCAGTAGTATGCGGTGTTGAATGTGAGCGGAGAGACCATGACTGGAAGATGAAATTATCCACACTGAAGGGTACTAGAGATCTGTACAAAAATAACCTTTAATTAGATTTAAATATGACATGTATTCACTTTGCTGACTTTGGCTTTTATTGATTCTTTATAATGTGTTAAAAGTATAGGGTGATATCTCAAATCACCTTAGGTAGGACTTTATGACTGCCTCAGGTCTCATTGTTAATATCCTTACAGCTATTTACCTCTGTCAGTAATGAACAGGCTAATGGGTCAGCAAATCTGACTGTGTACTGATCTCCCTGGATGATTTTCATTCAGTCTTCATCTGTGGCTGATTTTTGTGTGTGGCCTAAGTGATCTAAATGTCCCTACACCTAGAATAGTTACCAGATGTATAATGAGGTAATCAGAAAATTAAAGTTCTGTGTGAAACAGAAACCATCCAGTTTTTATATTGATACAAATACTGTGTGCAATACAGCATCCCTCACAGAACAACTGTGTAAAAAAAATGGCATTATAATCTTGATGGTTACAGGACAGATTTTCAGCGTAGTCCATCATCCACAGCTGGAGCTAGATTCTAAAACAGCAGAATTTCTACCTGTGCTCAGATACTGTTTGTCAAAACACATTCCCAGAGGACTTCAGCATTTTGGGTGCTAAGCTTGTGTAGAAATACAGCCGTAAATGTCACGGTAAGAATAGATGGACATCAAGCACTTCAGTAAATTCTGATTTTACTTTGGTGAACAGAAGACTTTGATGGTTTTTAACCTAATTATGTATACTAAATACCTGAATATTTGACCTGAATATTTCAGAGCTTTTGAAAATCCTGCTTTAAAATATTTCCAGTTCAGCAGTGATCAGCCAATACAGATTTCAATTTAAATTTTAATTAAGACGTATTTGTTATGTTCAGTATTAGCTTGCAACACTTTTTTTTTTTTTAAAGATATTATCTTTATGGAATTGACTTATTTGGAAACTTAACATAAGCTTTCAAGCCCACAGAAAATATGGTGATGTGTTTCTGTTTAAAATATGTTTAAAAAAGTAATTCCCTGTAAAATGTCTTAGCAGGACTACATTAGAAATAATTTTGGATGCTTTAGATAAGAACCCTTTTGATCCCTGACCCTGAAATCTGGCTATATAAATGCTTATAGGAATACTACTTCCGTGCTACTCAGTTTTTGACCCACACAATTCCCACATGACCTGATTACCACCCTGAAAACACCTGAATTGAATACTGGCTGGAAAAGCATCTTGGTGCTAGTGTATGAGGTAGCCCAGGTTCTGCATATCAGTGTGCCCATTGACTTCAACAAACATTTTGGATTAAAATTGTATCTGTGAATGAACTTTGAGGTAGTTTTGTGCATCAAAATACCTCAAAAATTTAGTTTTTAAAGTCTTTCAAGTCAGTCTTTAATTTATTGAGATAATTACTGGGTTTCTTTCAATACAGAACTCTTCTGTGTGCTTTGTGTAGATTGTTGTCTCTCAAGCCACACAAGGGCTATGCTCTGAGCTGTTATTACACAGAAGGGTGTTAAAATTGATTTAGCAGGCTTTAGGAGCGGTTACTCTGGAGAGGTGGTGTGACCAGGAGTCACGCTTCTGCAGAAAAGGAACACAAACACAGTCTTTTTCCTAGCAGTTTTGAATTACATAAAAAATATTAAAAAATGATCCCCACCTTTCATGTGTCTCAGGTGCTGAGTGAGACTTGCAGGAATTCAGCCGAAGACTTTCAAAGAGGAAAGAAAATAAGGTTAAGAAAGAAACAAATGAATAAAGAAAAAAAAAACCTGAATCACATTGTATTGGAGGTTACAGGCAAATAATGCAAAAACTTTAAAGGGTCTTTTCCAGTGAATGAGTCTGAACTCGAGCTCGTTGCTGTTCTGCTTTAGGTGGATCTTGTGGGGTAGTGGTACCTGATGCTCACTGGCCAGAGAGGTGGTCAGCTGTGCCTAGTTTGTGCCCAACTAGTTTGCAGTGGGGAAAATGAAAAGCAGAATCAAAAGAGAATGGAAGAGAGAGAACTGTGTATGCAGAGCTGGAGAGAAATGAAAAGAAATGGGAAATGTGAAAGATTGGAAAGAAACTGGAAAGGAAAATGTTTACAGAAGAGAAAGAATGAGAGAGAGTGGGAGGAGAACATGAATGTTAAGCTTGTAGGAGACAACAGGAGGTGAGGATGTATCCCCAAAAGGGAGAAATTACCACCAATTATACAGCAACACAGGAGCATCCCTAGTTAAGCTAAAGGTAGAAGTAAGCACGGACAAAAATCTGCCTCTCTGGGAATGAGAGGAAATGCTGAGACATACTAGCTTGAGCCTTAGGAGGTTCAGCTCAGGGCTGGATCCAAAGCTCATTCTCATGGGTGAAAAGATTATTTATCACTGTTACAGGTCTGTGAGGTTAACAGACCTCTTCCTTACTTCTCCCTACCAGTCACCCAAAGGTCCCTTCTTTTTCCTGATTTTTTAATTTTTCTGACTAAAGATCCTCAATGTATTCTGAACCTCCTGGCTGACTGGGAGGTCTCTCTGCTTTGTTCCGGGAGCTGATAAGCAAGGTGCTTGCAAATCCACAAGGCTAGAAGCATGAGGGCAAAAATGCAGAGAAAGAATCCTGTTTTATCTGTAGTTCCATAATTATTGTGTGAGAGTCTAAAAAAGGAAAAAGAGCTTCATGTTTACCTAAAGAGAAAAAGAAGTAATTCTCTTTTAGTTAAAATGATTATAGTTGAGTATTGAAGAAAAACACCAAACGTTTTGAGACTCAATAATATCATATGAATCAGCAACACTGAGAGAAGTGTCTGCAAGATTATTTGAGTTTCAAGGATGTAAATGTGCTTCATTGCTCTGATTTAGTCACCCTTGGTCATGCAGGATGTAAGTGGGAACTGATCTCATTTAGGAAATCACTGAGAGGAGATGAGTCTGAGGACTTGATTCTATCTTATCTCGACAAACCACGGTTAATAAAGGAAGGCAATTATGATGTTTTCTGGGATGTACCCTCATCGGAGGCTTTGTTAATAAAAGTTAAAGGGCTAGTTCCTCAAAGATATTTAAGCACCTATCTCCCATTGATTTCAATAAAATGAGGCATCTAAGTGCCTTTAAAAATCTGACCTTAAGTGTCATCAGGAAAAAGTGAAGCAAAAGATAAGCAGATTCTAAAAGAATAACAAGGGACTGCAGGCATATGATTCTGGTGTGTGCCTGGTTATTACATTTTATATGTATGGGACTTCTGCACGTTGAAAACCAAATAAAGCTACAAACAAATTATCCCCACCTTGGCTGCACAAAGCTTCAAATTGCTATCCCTTCTTTGCAGTCCATCTCACAGACATCTTTTACAAAACAGTCTGTATGGAATGAGATAAAACAACAAGAAAATAACAAACCCAACTATATCCCCTCTGCTCCCTTCAGCCTCCTGACACAGCCCCCCTCCCAGCGCTGGGCTTGCCCCTCCCTTCCCCTTCCCCAGTGTGCTTGGTGAGCTGGAGGGGCTTGTTCACCTGACTCTGCTTGACAAGCAAACAGTTGGTCACAGCCCTAATTACAGATGCTTTTGTTACTCAAACATATTCCTTCAGTTAGAGGAAAATGCCTCACTCTTAAGATTAGTCTTATTGAGAAGGTACAGTGTGTACAACATAGTCCCAATGTGATAGATAGACAGATAGATAGACAGTAGCATACAGATGTTAACATTTTTTTTTTTTCCTTTTTCAGAAAAATCCTGGACTAGGAAATATCATGTTGGTTTCTCACTATCTTGTCAGGTTTGTTGCATTTTAATACAAAACAGGAAGCGAGAGGGAAGAAGCTTGCCTTGCTGTTTATGTTTCTTTCATGGTTAAGCCGACCGCAGTGCTTACATATCTCTTGATAAATATTGCTCAGCTACTTCTCTCTGGTATAAAGCAAACGAAAACAAACCCTCCACAGATAACAATAATTCCCAAAGAAGAGATTTTCAAATTTAAAGGCTAAACTAAAATTTAAAATGATTTTCCTAGATTTCCGACCTAGATTCCCTGTCTTGCTCTCAGTGCATTTGTCCTTTTAAAGGAACCAATATGTTTGTATAACTGATGTGAAACAAGCTTGACTCCAAAAAGATTTAACTTAATATCTGGCTAAGCATTCAGAGGGTAGTCCATCTGTAGAATGTACATTAAGGACCCTGGCTGGAGCGCAGCTAGTCATGTATGATATCAGGCACACAAATGTGACGTGATGCCCATATACTCTTGAGCATAATTCAAAGTGCCATGAAGCTCTATGGGTAGAGAAGCTATAAACACAGTTGTCACAAATGAGAAAGAGTACAGGGTTACATTCAGACTAAAGAATGAAGAAGCATTAGAACCAGCCATCATGTCTTAATGAAATCGTTAATTAGGATATTATGGAATGCATAGCTAAAAGATAGTATCTGTCCCGTAACCTTGCAGCATGCTTTTACTTAACTATTTCTTCACCAAAATCTAAGGCATACTCAAAAGAGGTGAAAAAAGCCCTTTGTAAAGATACAAAGATAATCAAAATGACATAACATCTTTTCCACAGTGGTTTTTGTAAATCTTTGTTCTTCTTCATGAACCGACCAGCACAGAACATGTGATTATCTACTGCTTATAGGAATAAGTACACTTTTAATCTACATAATCATCAGTCTTTCTTTATGTAAAAATGATTAGTAAATAGGGTTTTTAAGCAACTGTTTAGATTAGACTTTGGCATCATAGATTAACTTATTTCTAAAACACTTGATTTTATCACTCTGCCTAATGATTTGTCCCATGATTTATTGGCTAATATGATGAATCATGTTAGATTTATTGTTTATCCTATAAATAGTGCAACAAATCATTAAACAGTGATAAAACCCAGCAGTTTCACAAGAAAGTCTACCTATGTTTTCTTTGTGTGCAGTGTGTTCCTGGCTTACACTAATTTGATCCTTCTCTCTTTACGGTTTTATAGTATCAGATGAATAGGCATCTCTGTTTAAATTAAATGATTTTGCAAAATAATGGTGAAGTCATAATCATATATTCTAGCTGTATTTTATACAGAAAAATAAAACCTAGTATTTGATAGATGGTAAATTTGTGATTTTTTTCATTATAACAAATGTAATATGCTTTGTGAGAGATTTTAAAAAATAATGGCAGTTTTTTGTATTTTAGCATGTCAGTTATGTTTTTCTTGCTATGGTTTCATAGTGTAGTTGACAAAAATGTTGCTTCTATCCTTTTTAGAGATATGAGCCCATCTTGTTTAGCAGCTTAGCTGAAAAGCTACTGTGTGGGAGACTGGAGAGCTGAATATATGAAATTTGGCATTCAGATAATGGGAGTGGTCATTTTTGTTCTTGAGACATAATGGCTTCTCTTGTTGCAGATATAGCTAAGTCTGCCTGTATACATTAGGGATGAAAGGACAGAAAATAGAAGTAATATTCTTGAAAATTCCCCGAGGTCATCGGTGGGTTGGGATACGCAGTTATGATGATAATATATTCTGCGGTAGTAGGTTTGCACTATTGTAGATTGAATTATTTGGACTGTAATGGTCAATCTTTATTGCTAACTGGGCCATTTGCCTTCTTTTGATCTCAAGACAGAGCCACACCCCGTTGTCCCTCACCTGATGCAGAAAAGCCTGTGGTGCATGCATTAGATCCGCCATTACGTGCACAGTGCCCCCAGCAGTACATGGTAATCTAGGGCATGCTCAGGACAGCTGCTCAGCATTTTCAAAATTCAAAATATATTCTCAAAATGTCAATCTTTTTTTGTTTGTCCTCAGATACAAAGTACTGAGCTGGTGAAGTACAGCTGTGCTATACTCGCAGGTTTGCACAACACGTATAGCACATGAGTAATACCAGTGCACAGACCATTATCTCTGCACGGGCACAGGGCTGTGATGCCGGAGGTGGCAGAGAAAGCAGCATCTGAGAGCACAGTGCCACTGCCCGTTGCGCTGGTACTCCTACTGCCCCAAATAAAGAGGGTCAAAGGGAGTGGGACTTGGGCCAAATGCTGTATCCTATCTGGAGAGCTGTGCGGTGCCTGGGAGTGCTGGCTGCCTTTGTTGCGTATTTGCTCTTTTTTAGTACATCACAAGAACTTCATCTGTTTAAGGGAGAATAGTGTGAGCAAGACTAAGCAAGGGATCAGAACGTAAGCCTGTTGATAAGTCCAGCTCTCGTTTGCTCACCATTACCTCACAGTGTTGTTTACCCAACTCATTTGTTTTGCACAATAGAAAATGATAAGAAGTTTAGTTATTGATATCTTGTTACCTTCGTCACAGGCCCTGTGCATCCCAGGCTCTCAGACATGCCTTCCTCTGCCAGCTGTTGCTTGGCTGCTCACTCCAGCCTTTAAGAGCCTGAACACAAATCAGCAGAATCTGTGGAGCCAGACTCTGAACATCATCTCCAGTGATCCAGAAAGCTTCACAGCAAGCAGAAGAAGTCCTGCTCCTTGTCACTGTGATTACAGAAATATAGGAAGTAGCTATCCACATGTGGCATGGCCTAACAAAGTAAACATGCCTTTTTTGTTAACTAAATGAGCATCTCCCTTCCGTGTCCTGCTAATAATTTCTCCTGTCTTATTTTCAGAGGGAAAACACCACAGCACTTAAGGTGTACTCTGTGGAATAAGACATTCTTTCTGTGTCTTGAGTGCCTATTGTATTTGTAAAAGAGCACTGAGCACAGCTTACCAGTCTTGAGCAACTGCAGAATTTTCGAAATGTGGGGAAATACTACGTGAGTCCTTTCTACATTACACTGATCTGACCACCACTGGCCTCCTTGTAACTTAGTGATAATTCACTTCATGAACGAAGAAGAGACAACAAACATGAGATTTTGAAGGCTGGAAAAAGCAAAGCTTAAGGGAAAAACTGACAACGTTTGTGGATCAGAGTCCAGAAAAAATGAAGTTAATTGAAATGTAGGCAGTAAATGAGATGGCTGTTTAGGATTGTGGCTCTGATGTGTCTGATTATTAAATCCAGGAAGACAGTCCTAATGACAGAAATCAGTGAAGAAAATGTGCTTCTGCGTGCATGTGTTACTCTGTGTGTGCTTGAGTACTGCAAGCTTGTCCTTTGGTGCAGGGCTCTTCTTTAGACTAATGTACCTTATTTTGCATTAGCAGAGAAAGCAAAGCTGTCAGTCTTTAAGTCTCCAGTGTAATCTCAGGCAATGCTACCACTAATTTCCCTCCAGACAAGTCTTTATAGTCCTCAATGTATTTCCGGGAAAATATTTTTGTTTCCCTTAGGGGAATCTTTTGGGGAAGTTTCCTGGGAATTCCTCTAGACCTGCAGATATTACCTGTATGGAAGAGGAGGAAAATAGAATGAAAATGCTGGATTAAAGGAAAGGAGCTTTAAAGGAATACAAGTTAACATTTAACACAGACAGAGGAAGTGGTTTATTACACTGGACCAAACAGCTAGACAGACCCTGTTTTATAGATGCTGACATAGGCTTATCTCAAGCCAGGTTAAAGGCTATTGCACTAATGGCTTAAAATCTAGGGGATTTATATTCCTAGAATGAATGTGTCAATCTCTCACATTTTTATTCTCACTATGTAAACAAATCTCTTCAGAAAAATAAGTTTGTATTGCTTTGAGTCATTTGCCATAAACTCTTTTAATTTGATTTTAATTTATAGCTATATCTCTTGCATTAGAACTTTCTGGAAAAGTTTTAATGTAAGTAATTATGCACTCCCTCTGGGTGACACACAGTTTTCGAACTTGCAAAGATCTATTACGCTTGTATAAAATATAACTTGCAAATATTTTTATATTATAATTACATTCTGCCTTTATCTTTCATATCATTTGTTCATCTTTCATGCTGTACGTTCAAACTCTGCAATGTCACTGATTGATGCAGTAAGTGCAGTTAATTTTACTTCTGAATTTTAGGAATGGATTTGTCAATCAATACTGTTCACTGGAGTATCTTAGTAACTGTCTATAATTTCTTAGCTTTTCTTTTCTTTCTTTCTCTTTTACTTAATAATTTAGAAGTGAAAGTTCTCTAACAGCTACCTGTCAATGTGAAGTTTGGTGTTCATAAATTGAAGGATGAGTGCCTGTTTGCATCCCACACTGAACACAGCCCTAGTGTGGCAACAGTGATTGTCAGTAGACTGCCATGATTAAGTCTTTGCTCTTACCTCATTCAGTAGGCAGTCAAAATGCCAAAAAAATAGAATAAGCTGCATCTTCAAGAGATAAAAGCACACAGGGAGCATGGATATCCAGCAATAGATGCTCCAAACCAGACAGATTAAATTAATTCTGTGGGAGAGGACTGGATTACATAAACACATTGTATATGCCAGATATTGATGTAGGACATTATTTCCCTATATTCAGAGTAGATTCTGCTACTATCAAGAAGAGGTTTACAGAAAGATGTAAAGTATCATCATCAAGTAGTAACTAATGGTTTAGTTAGCACCATGATTATTTCATATGCAGCGTTACATGATGGGAAAAACCCATTAACTTTAAAACCACAGTGGTGTGCTCTGTATTTTTCCTTGTTTGTTGTCCTTTCAACTTCCCCATCAGCTTTTAACATCAATCAACGAATTCATCCTTTCCCAGATGAATAATGAACCCCCAATGACTGATGTATCTGTCTGGAGAACAAGAATTGTAGCAGAGCCAATCCCATGGCACCTCTTTTCTCTAGGGCACATATTGTGGATATTCAGGGTAGGTACCTACAGCAGGTAAATTAGAATGGTAACACAATTAACCTAATTTTTCCTTGTGTTTAGCCCTACCAGTTCTGTCCTAGGACAGGAGCTTGAGTTTTGTGATATCCACCTATGATGTTAGGAGAGCCTTCCAGACCGTAACCTTCCCTACCTTCATGTGCTGTGTGCTAGGGTTGTAATACAGAAAGATGATCCTTTTTTCCTGTACAGGCAAAATTATGGGCTTGACATCACAATGAAGATAATAAGAACTGACTGTCCTGAATTGGTCTTGTGATCTTAGTGCTTTTTTGGCAACATCATTTCTGTCCCTCAGAAACAGCCCACATTCCATTCCTAGTTACTCAACGTTGGCGATGGGGAGAATGTGTCCCAAGCGCAACAGCCTCCCAAACATCTACAGTGATGCAATGATAAATGCTACTGTTAATGTCAACTGTCTGGACACTGTCTCTCTCCAGTAGCTCCTGTGTTCTGGTCCCACAGAAGGTGGCTGGATGCATCCCTTTTTTTTTTCCGGCAAATAGAAGATTCTTTCTCCCTGTGCAGCTTGACTAACGGCATTCTTTGAAAATTAAACAAGCCTGTTTTCCTCATCAGTCTGGAAAATACCATTGCAACATGGCAGCCCTGAGGTTACTTCAGCACCTTTATCCAGTAGCTTGCTAAAAGTCCTCATTTGAATTACAGTACCTTTTGTTGGCTGCTGGTGTGTCAGTCATAGTTAGACTTCTCCATCTTCTAAAAGCTTCCCAAACTTCCTCCTTGCTTCAGGCTCTAGTAGAGTTTTTTGTAGTCTAATAACATAAGCCTGAAAGACTGCTCTCTGAAGTGTTGTTCAGGCCATAAAGCATCAGAGGACCAGTAGTCAGGATGCAAGCTGCCCGGTCCCACCACTCCTCCACATGATACCCAGAGTGGTAGTTTTATTCTGTTAGCACATGGTTTGAGCTCTTTCTTTTTTCTTCCATGAAAGTTGAAATAGTTTTTTAATAAATATCCAAGTGGGTTCTAGCTTTAAGGAGGATATGCATTTAATGTGGCTTATGCTATATTATTCTTGCTTAACTTTGAGCTTTTGATTTAGCATTCTAGTTTAGCTGTGGTATTCCACAGGGGATATTGTTGGTTTCCAAATCTTTTGTCAGAGTAATTGAGCATAACATCTTTGCAGGTTTGCGTTTCAAAAGACGCATTATCTTTTCTTGTCCCTTTGTTCTATTAGAACTATTCAAAACTTTTAGCTATACAGATCCTATGAAAGAATTTGAGTTTTAGGGCTAATAATTTATGCTTCTGCTGAATTTGTGACTCTGCAAGTGATGATTAATACACTTCTCTCCATAAATAAGAAAAGATGGTATCTGCAAATTGGTAACAAAACAGAAGAATTTCATTAAATTTAGTATTTTGCAAGAGATTTCCATCCTTTTAGTTCTTTATAAATTAAACTTCATCTGTGTCTGGCTGGCTGAAGAATGAACGTCACATATAAGATATCTCCTTTAAATATTTTCTTGAAAGTAATCTATATGATTTACAACATATTGCAATTAACACTGACCTTTTGTCTGCTTCAAAAGAATGTGAGAACAGTTCTTCTGACATCAAAGAGATTTTCTAAATTTCCAAAAATATTCCTGATGAAAGTTGTTCTGACTAGGAAAAATATGTCACCTTTATTTGAAAGTTACAGCACACTTGATGGATTGTCTGCCTCTTTCCTAACTTCAGTTCCTGCACAAAACTGGATTTAGAAAGAAATTTGCAAATATAATCTTTCAGCAAATGTAGATCCTCAGAAGTAAAATAAAGAATCCTGCACTTATAGTTTAAGATCACTTGACTGTTTATTCAGATCTGGAGGTTGCTATTCACTCCCATTTCTTTCTAGCTACTTCAGTGCCAACTTACAGCTGATGTTGAGTTTTCAGCAAATTTGGCCCCCTTTTTCATTCAATTTTCAAAAGTCTCTATCTTCAAAGCTGTATTAAAAGTGTGTATATCAATATTCCTTATTCACTCTGAATGACCGGCTGGTGGAATTAGATTTTATTACCCTTACTTGCTCCCTAGATGACTGTCAAGTTTTCAAGATGACCACACAAGATCTTATGCTAAGCATTTAATTTTTAAAATTCCTTTTTCTCTATTAGTGCTTTTGCCAACAGTAACCTTTGTGGAAAGCAGATAAAAGGATTCTGAATAGAATCAAATTATTTAACATAGTAGAAGGTAGAGTCCTGCTTCTCTTTACTTGCTTTCTCCTTGTACATTACTACTTTTCCAAGGGTTGGGAAGACTTCCCTGGCCACAGTGGCTGGCTGATACAAGCCAAGCTGAAATAGTGTCACTCTGGGCGCTTGACTGAAGCAAGCTCTCCTTGTGGCAGCCTTGGCTTGATGGCACAGTGTTAACTGTTAGGTTGAGAGAAGGGAGAAAGGATCAGAGCACGAGTTAGGCCAGCTGCCAGCCACACTGAAATTACTTCTGTAACCACTCCAATATGTGTACCAGAATTTAGGGACTCCGATATATTCAGACAGAACAGTTTTACACGAAGGGTAGTTGAAATATGGTCTGGAACAAACTGCCGAAGTCAGCATTAGAAGCAAATAGTGTAAATCAGTTCAAGGAGGAGTTTTCGAAGAAGGTGGGGGAAGAACACAGAGCTACTAGCTGGAAGTTCAAGTTTCAGATGATGGAGCACAGATTGATTTGTATTTCCTGAGGTTATGAGGGCAGGTCTTCATGGACCATATCATCCTCTTCGGGCTGTTAGATGTTTGTATGTACATTTGTGCCGCATTTCATTCTCTTTCAGTTCAGAGTGATGCATTTTTTTCCCCTCTTTCTCCTACAGACTTTCTAGATGTGCTGAATGTAATGTTTGCTGCAGAAACTCTGATTTCCAGCATCTAGGTGAACTTCACTGAAGACAGCATAGTTGTTTGGTTACAGTGATGTAAGGAAGTACACGCTCCAGCTTATGTACATACAAATTGTTATGCATTGTGCTGTGTTATTTGTTAGGAAAGACCTCCAGATCGTGGTGTCATACTTAAGTCTACACTGATTTGGCAAAGAAATCTGATCTATGAAATCAAGTGTGGAAGTTAGGATTTTCAGGGTGCCACCTATCCCAGCATTGCTGTGGTGAAAGCTGTGCTTCACAGGAGGGGCAGAACAGAAACCTGAGGCAGGGAACATAAATCCATGTGACAAAATTTCCATGTATTTTGTTCCAGTGACATGTGACAGTGACATGGAGTCCTGAGTTAATCCAACAGGACTCCTTATGAAAGACTTAGGAGAGCAGTGATGAGCCTGATTCTACAATGTGCTGTGCTCCATAAACTTCATGATATGTCAGTATAAGCTGAATTTTTTCGTGTCTTGCTGGATCAGGCCTGGCATTGCATTTTTACCTAGATTTTTTTTTTCTGAAAACTAGATAACCATCTACTTTTGTTTAGTAATGACACAGATCATCATGACTGCTATTAATAACTTATTTATATTTTCAGTAGAAATGTTACAAACATACAAGTTCCCCCTTCCTTTTTGTCTTTTACTGCAGTTCTGATAAGCAAAGCACAAATGTATTTTGTTTATTTTGATGGAAGTAAGAACCCCAAATCCAGTTTCTTATTCAGATTTCCTGTGGACTGGGTTTCTTGCTTAAAAGTAACATTTCACCGAGATTTCTTTATTTCTAATACCTTCTGCCCTGGCATAACATAAAAATTATCTCCATGCATTCAGAACTGTACATATCGGTGTAGTAAAAGAGCATAAAACACCTCTTTATGCTTCCTACTTTCTTCGTACACTAACAATCCCGCTGGAAATTAGAAGTGAAGTTCTACAGCAAAGAAACATAATAAGAAAATTAACTGAATTTTGTAAACAACCGGAAAGGCTGAGTTCTTGCTTCACAGAAATTCATAACCTATGCCAGCACAATCTCTGTTCCCTGCTTCTCAGCTGTAGTTGTGCTGGTATTGTGTTTAAAGCCCAACAGAGCAGTAGCAACAAGACAGAGCTGGCCTTACAGAGCCGTAGCAGCCGGATGATTGGATCCCATTTCCCACAGGTTTTGAAGTCTGCAACTGAAAATGTCTTGTAACTCTATTAGGAAAGACCTACAGTGATCAATAGAACCAACAAGGCCACACAAGTATGTCTCAGAGCACAATGAAAATTGCACATCCCATGGTGCTCAGGGGACTTAATATTTTTCAGTGATTTTCTTACCCCATCCCTTGCCCTTGTTTACAGAGCAGTTGTCTGGTGCAGCTTTGCTATGAAGTGTAGTAAGGGGATCTGGTTCATTACTGTAGTTACCCAAAAAATCAGCTCTGTACATTTCCTAAGGTTTCTATTAATACAGACTAAATAAATAAATAAATCTTTAGTTTTGTAAATATTGATTAATATTCTGAGGTGGCATTCTGCAATTTTAAACACCAGGATGTCTGCACTGGTGAGAAAAGAGGGCAGTAGTCCCTTACCCATCCCTTTTGATCAAGATGAGGGGGCCAAGGCCAGGAGTAGGGGTTTGGTTTTACCAGAGCTGGCTGGTGCTTGACCCACAGATTCAGTGCAGTGAGTCAGGGCCGCAAGCTGACAGATCACTACCCGGGTGTTCTGGGCTGGGTGAATCTGAAACAACAACGGGATGGGGATTTATTTACAAATATTTGACTGGAACAGCATTTTTATGGTTTCAGTTATTGACGATTAATATGTTCTCTCTGATAGTAGAGAGAGAACTGGATCCTGGTTATGGGTGGAAGGAAAAGGGGAAATGGTCTGTGCTATTCATTAATACCTTTTATTTATATAGCTAATTTTAGCTTCTATATAGCTATTCTATCTACAGAGCTTCTTTCCCAGTTATACAGGGACTGGACCCTAATAACAGAATAGAATAGAAATTTTAATATTGTGTAGTGAAATCCTATGGTGGAGTTTTAATGAGGAGGTGAAAAATCCTCTGAGTTGTTCTTGGAGGCTGAAGATGCTATTTTCGTAGATGGCAATGGTCACAGAATGATAATCTGCAGCACAACAGTGATCACTGCATGATTCCCAGGTAAATTCATAAAGGTGTATCCCATTTAAAACATGTCTTTCAAACATTCTTTTTCTTGTTTGCAAGACTGGAGCAATTAGTAACGAAGAAACAAAGGTTCAATTCATTTAGTGGTACTGTTTAAAAATTTGAATGATTATCCAGAACTTTTTTTGTGTGTGTGATTCCAGACCATCGGTGTATAGTCAGCAGTGAGGGACTTGATCCCTGAGATTTAAGCTGTGAAGTAATCTTGTAGCAATTAACTTTACTTGGATGGACTTTTTCAAAAACTTTCAGAACAGAGTCCAATTTTAGTGACAACTAAGTGCGCTTGTACTAATTCATAATTATTTTTAGTTTGCTCTTATGTACTCCCTATAATATATTGTTATAAATTTCTTCTTCTTTTCATTTTCTTTTTTAATGTGAGAAAAACAAAATACTTGCTTTGAGGTGTAGAGGGACTCTTTTATAGACAGTGTATTTAGCTAAGAGCACATGAAAAAAATGACTACTTGACTAGGTTAGCTTTGGGTACCCTCAGGCTGTTTGAGATTAGTTTTAGATTCATATGCTTTGGTCACTCATTGACCAAGCTGCTTCAACTCGTATACATATCCAGCAAAGGATCATTTCCCTCAGGCATGGTTTTCTTTCAATCATATTTAGCAAAACCATTAAACACTCCTGGGGCTTGCACTGAAGAGAGAAACAACTTTACACACACACAATTCAAAACAATTTTCTTCTTCAGGAAAAAGAAAGGACTTTAAGTGTTGAAGTCTTTTTGTCAAGGTTGATACACCTTAAATGGTTTTGTATAATTCCCCTGCAATTAAATGACTTTTTAGCTATTTTTTGCTGATATTTTTAAAGTTGATACAAAGACACTTTTTTCCTAACTTAACAGAAAAATAAATATTTCTCACTTTCATGTGCAGGAGTGATTGGCAGTTGATACAAGATGGGAAGCAAATGATACATTGATTATTTTTTTATCTTTTTAATAGCTTTTGCCTTAGTAACCAAATTTTATTTCTCAACAAATCCTCAAACCTTAAGTCTTTCAGCTTTGATGTTGTTTTAAAGAGATCTCCTAAACTGCCTTCCCCATATTTTAGAGCAGATGAGTATTCACAGCAGTGGATGAAGAGTTCGTGTAGAGAAGGGGGGCAAAGTGGCGTGGTTGTGGATGCCTCTAACTATGGCACTTAGATGTGGCAGGTTTCTGAGCCCACATGTAGCTTCCTTCATGTGCAAAGTCATATTGGCTCCAGTTCAGTGAAACTCAACACAGGAAGAGTAAGTGTTCACACGCAAAGACTATTTGTAGGACTTGTTACCAGACCCTAAATTTGGAATTGGGAAGTATTCCCAGATGGCCTATGAAGTGAGTATTTTTGGTTCTTCACTGATAAAGATTCATATTAAGTTCAACAAGTTCTCTTTATTAAGCATATCATGGTCCTTGCTAAGCTTATCTTGGCTCATGGTTTATAGAAAATACTCTTCACTTGAACAATGTACCTTTGAATAGAGTAGAAAAGCATGTGAGAAGGAAGTGTTGATTTTTTTTCTTTTTTTTTTTTATATGCTGTCTGGGTGTATTTCCCTATGCACAGGGTTGCTGTTTGTGGGAGAAAGGGACTGGATTCTTTCTCCTCATGGTTAGCCATTTTGGATGAGTGTCTGAGTAAGAATTATCTCCCAAATTATCTGAGAAGTAAATGATGCTCTCTCTTCTGATCTATCTTAATTCAAATAATGTCTGACAGATTTCGCTTATGAGTTCAGACTCACCACTGCACTTTGACTACTCAAACCAGAAATCTCCAGTGACACTCTCTCTGCTTACTCTGGCTGGCTTTCACTTGAACTCTCTTGGATCTCTTTACACATGAAGGCATGTGTATGTGTTCATCCCCCTCCCTCCCTTCCTCTATATGGAGATCACCTGAACTGCTTAAATCTTAAATTTAATTTTCACTTCTTTTCTGATAGCCTACTAGTGGAATTCCTTACATTTATCTTAAAGATGCCATGATATCTATAAGCTCCGTTACAATTAGATTTGGAATTTTTACAGATGTCTTTCTTCTGTGGGGGTCCTGGTAGACAAAAAGCTGGACGTAAGCCAGCAGTGTGCGCCTGCAGCTTGGAAGGCCAACAGTATCCCGGGCTGCATCAGAAAAGGGGTGGCCAGCAGAGAGAGGGAGGTGTTTGTCCCTCTCTACTCTGCCCTTGTTAGGCCCCATCTAGAGTACTGCATCCAGGCCTGGGGCCCCAGCACAAGAAGGATGTGGAGCCGCTAGAGTGGGTCCAGAGGAGGGCCACAAAGATGATCAAAGGTCTGGAGCACCTCTCCTATGAAGAAAGGTTGAGGGAGCTGGGCTTGTTTAGCTTGGAGAAGAGAAGTCTTCAGGGAGACCTCATTGTGGCTTTACAGTACTTGAAGGGAGATTATAAACAGGAGGAGGACTGACTTTTTACATGGGTAGACAGTGGTAGGACAAAGGGGAATGGCTTTGAAGTGAAAGAGGGGAGATTTAGGTTAGATATTCGATAGAAATTCTTTACTCAGAGAGTGATGAGGCACTGGAACGGGTTGCCCAGAGAAGCTGTGGGTGCCCCATCCCTGGAGGCGCTCAAGTCCAGGCTGGATGGGGCACTGGGCAGTCTGATCTCGTGGATGGCAGCCCTGCCCACCTCAGGGAGTTGGAGCTAGATGATTTTTGAGGTCCCTTCCAACCCAAGCTGTTCTATGATTCAGATAGTATTCGTGACATTTATGTAGAATTGTTTTTCTGTACCTGTACATTTCCAGTTACTGCAGGTATTTACAGTCTTGTGTATTGAGCTGTAAGCATAAGTTTAAGAGTGACTTTCTTCTTTGAGGTTGTCACATCCCACCTGTGAAGGGGAGGGTAGGGGTAACCAGATTCACAACCAAACTGGGTATCCAAAATGGATAGATGTTTTCTTTTTCTAATGATGTTTCTTCTTTTATCAAATTACTTTTTTTTTTCCCCTCATCTTGCTGCGTTCTGCTCTAGAGACTGAAGCAAATTTTGGGAAGAGCTCATTAATTCTGGGGTGTTTCACTTTCTCACACTGTCAGAGTAACCAAGTTGTTCCTTTGTCGAGGCTTGTTGAGCAGTTGCCTAAGATCACAGTCTATCTGTTAATATAACTAACTACAGTGCAGTTTTAAGGTCTCTAATTTTAGTCTTCTATTATTCTTCTTTTCAATTGTGCATCTTGTCACCCTCAGCTATTAGAAATTCTAAATTTCAGCACTGAAAGTGCTAAACTATCTCTTCTAGTGGTATTTCATTAGTTCTTTGTGATTTAATGTTTCATTGTATGTAAAAGTCATGAGACATTACAGTATGAAAAGTGCTGTATAAGTTTTATTGTGTTGTTTACTTCTTGCCTGTTATGTAGCAGCAGCGCTTACTTCCTGTTGATTTTCCAGCAGTGAAAATTAGAGATATTTTTCTTACAGGTAAAATAATTAGTGGCTTAGGTGAAAATGAATACGATTTATGTGTGTTCAGTCATGCAGAGTATCAGGCTGTTTTTTTAACCATATTGTCAGTTTCTGGTGGTTACAAAAACAGATTATTCAGAATTTCATTCTTTTCACTATAAATTAGCACATTTGGATTTATTATCTGTAATCTCCGTCGCACACATGGTAGGCTAGAGTAAGCATATTATCTCAGAAAGCCCTGACATCTTCTGAAAATATTAAATGTTTTAGAGACTTTAGGAAGGAAACTCAAACTGAAGGTAAGCACTTAAATCAGCAGTTTTTTATGTGTGGTTTTCGTATTGTCAGTGATGTACTCTCCATATGTACACCTGAAATAAGTAATTTAAAAAGCTTTACACCTGAATTTCTTCAGGTGACAAAGCTTAGTTCTGATTATTGATACGGTCAACCAGTGATAGCACCTTTACCTACATACCACATTACTGATTTTACATCTCCCAAAGGCAAAATCCTAATGTTTGGGGTTGTTTTATTTTATTTTATTTTTTTTTAATCACAGGAATTAAATTGTTTACAGAAGCTTCCTGATGGCTCTTGTGCTTCCAGTTTTTAACTGGATAAATTTTTACTCTAACTCTAGAAAGCATTTTTGAAATGGAAAAAAATATTGAGCTAAGTCTTGTTTAAGACTTAGCATGGAAATGTTGTAGGATATCTGAGTCAAAAAGAGTTGAAGCAGAATTTCTGCCCAACGTGTTTGTGTAAAAGAGCAATGTGAATTCAGACACATCTACTTCCCATTGGACTGGGCTTCCAGAAATCAACACAAGGAATAATCCCATGTTATGGGATGGATTTTAGCGTTCTCTGCAATTAAAGTGTTTCTGCATTACATTCAAGAAAAAACTAAGCTTTGCCAGTGTGGTGAAACATTAGAGAATACTCCTCAAATTATTTACAGAAATTGAATGCCAGGGCAAACTAGAAAAAGGCAGGAGGGGGTGAAATATTTTATTTTAAAAATACTCTATACAGACAAACAGGCTGTAAATTAGCATGTGTGCTTTCGCAGTTATTCATGGAAACATTTGAAAAAAACAGGGGGTTGGTTTGTTTATAATTTGGCAGAATTTTCCAGTTTTTTGTCAGTTTTTCACAGGCCTCTGTGTAAAACTAGGGATCACTGGGCAGATCACCAGACGTCTTTGAGGAAGACCTCAGAAAGGATGAACCAGACATGGAGGAATGCAGCTGAAATGACGGTTGAAGGCAGCAGACACAAAGCTGGGCATTTCTTTTGAAAATCCTTCCATCTCAAAGGCATAATTTTGAGCAGTAGATATATGAAGTGGATCCAAGTAAAGGGATTTGTGGATCTACCTGCATCTAGTCCTGGATACTTCAAAAGCTGCGGTTAAAAGTGCAGCCCAAACTTCCCATGCATTTACAGCAGGTGGTATTAATTTATGTCATTTAGATTAATAGCAGTTGTTGTTTAACAATAGCTGTTGATAAACTAGCTTTGTTATAACAATATGCAAAAAACTGCATTGAAACTGAGGGGGGATGGGATAGTACATGACAGCCAAATGCTGCACCCTATATTTTTATATACATATAATTCCTCTGTCCACACACAGAAATGATAACTTTAGTATGTTTATTGGGAGTGGTGAAAAACAGCCACTTGCAAATTAAGTGAGACAAGGAACAACAGATTGGAGCTGTATATATTTTTTTAATGTTGCTTCCAACCACAGTGTGAATGTTAGAAAGGAGAGGAAAGCTTTATTGGGAAATATATTGGTTTTTATTTCAATAAATGCTTCTAGCTCAAAGGCGTCCATAGCTTAACCTGGTAATCGGTGAGAAGTAGAAGGGCATGTGCTGGCAGAAGAGAAGAGAGCTGTGAAAGGGCCTGTCCTTAGGACCTGTCTGTCTTTCTGTTCATAATAAAAGCAAGAGAAAAAAGAAGCAGTGTTATCAGTACACTTCTGCAAGTGAATTAGCTAGCACAGATTTGATAAAGCTTATAAACCCTCTAGAGCAATCGTGACAGTTTGCTGGCTTGGGCTTTGTCTGCTGCCAGTTACTCCTTGCTAGTGGCACTCTTTATTTATGCTTCAGTACCACGTTATCCTCTGGGCTTCAAACAGAAGGGACCTGTCTGTAAGTGTTTTGGTTGTGGTGTTAAAAAATAAGAGTGCAGCAAAACACATGCAACAGTGCCCAAGATCCATTTCAGCTAGTTTCCCTTCTCCTGGTGTTGCTTCCCCGTGACTGCTGGGTATGCGCCGATCGTGGCTGAGGTGGTGTATGTCTGGCTTCCACTAGAGAGTGTCACAGAGTTATTTGAATGAATGAAAAAATCCAGATGGACACATTATCTGCTGTCTTGTAGGTAAAATGCAAAGTGGCGTGACCTCAAGAACAGTAGACAGGTATGTCTCTGTATATGTTTTCCATTTTCTATCACTGCTCATTTGTCCTTCACTCTGCAGCTAAAAATGAACATAATGCAGGAGGTAGCCACATATTTATACATGCTAGTTTTTATCCATTTGACAGTGTGTACGTGTTTGATGTTACAATAAACATATTATCTGATACTTTTTGTTCTCTTTTGTTCTCAAATATATACTTCAAAATGTCAGCTTAATTTTTGGGTTGATTATCAACACCAACTATTTATTATTATTTAGCACAAATTATTGGCAAATAATAGTCTAGATTTTGGATCAGCCTATGTAAAATTCTACATGTGGGAATCCTGGAAGGAAAAAGTCTCAGTTGCAGTCCATTAGCAAATTCTCATATCTGGAGTGAAGATGTATATGCATAAGTAGGGAAATTGAAAAATGTTGTTAAGTAGTCAGAAAGCCTCCAAAGGGATCTCTGGACAAGGAGCTGCAGCAATACCATTGGATGGGTATTAGATGAAAAGAAAAAGAATAACTTAAAAGTGAGGACAATGGGAACACCCAAAATGCGTAATATTTTTATTCCCTGAAATTTTAAATGGAAACACAAACACTGAAAGTATTATTTTTCAGGTGTGTAATGTTACTGAATAACTCCCATTACTTTTGCCAGCTGGAGGATTACCCATTGAGATATTCTATTTAAAATAATGAATTAAAAATGTAACTGCTGAGCTGACCACTGTGGTAATTAAAACCAAGATTTAATTACCAGATTTGGTGAAATCTCCTGTCCCTTAGTTTCCAGGTTTGTGGTCCATGACCAACATCTTTGTCTGATGTACACTGTTGTCCTTCTGCTTTAATGAATAAGAAATCTTGAAGGACAACACTGAGATTGAGAGGAAACCTGTCCTTTGTTCCCATCTTGTCCCCACATCCAGGGACATAAACAAACCCCTAGATCATAGGGTGAGTTTTAAAGGCTGTGGAAAACTCTAAGACAGAAGAAATAGTGCCAGTTGGGCTCAAAAAGTTTGCTTCTTTACCTTTTCCTTCAGAATGCAAGGAGATTAAAGAATGAATAAAGGGGTCTCCAAGACCTGAATGCAGAGTGATTAAGAAGGCATTTCTCGTGAATTTCAGACAAAGCAGGTATTACAGTGAGAGCAATTATGTCAAATCCTCCTATAGTGAGGTGAGCTGTAAGGTAGGCTTGTAATGTCATTAAGAAACTGCGAGGACCTGAAAGTTAAAGATCCTGTGATACATCTTTATAAGGTTACATGTACTTCTCTGTGACAATCTCAGAGTTGGTTCTTAACTTTTGGTTTGTTTTAGATGTTTAATCTCTGCAGTTAGCTTGCCTCTGTATTTCTATCCTTCCTACTGGAAAGGAGAAGTAATGTAATCAAATCTATCTGCTTTAGTAAAAATCACCTAGATCTGCTGCTGTATTGGAAGATGATACAAACAGATCCTTTGAGTGTGTAAAATTGGTTTGGGATGTCTTTTGAAATTTTTGCTGTTAATTCTGTTTGGAACATACATGTGTTGGAGCAAGAGAGAGATTTTCTGTTGTAGTCTGTTACTCATTGCCAAATGAAGGGAGATGTACACCTGTGGACAACTAAAAAGCTGCCTTAAAGAATCTAAGACCTTTAAAAATTTTGGTTATGAGTAGATCTTGAAACAAAGGTGTTTGTTAGCTTCTGCATTCAGTGAGAAGTGTGAAATAACCTCTCAACAGTGGCAGGAAAAATTACCACTGGAAGACCCCAGGGCTTGTTTTCCGTTCTCACCCTCCCTACTTCCCTCTACAAGCAGTTTTTAAGTACAGAGGCATGGATAATAGGTTAAAAAAAAAAAAAATCCCTCTTTGTTGTTGTCCTGAGCAGACACTGCTCTTCCAGTGGCAGCTGGAGATGCCACTCCTCAGTGCAGCGTCTCCTCCTCGATCCACCCATCTTTCACCCATCTTGAGTAACTGTTAGTGAAGATGAAGAAAATCCCAAATGTATTTTTTTTCCTAAAAAGAAATGGGAAAAGTAAGCAGATGAGCATTTCCAAGATGAATGCTTTTCTTTCAGTTTATGAAACACTTTTTCTACTACTTCCCGGAATATATTGTGTCATTCATACTACCATGGTTACAGGAGGAGGGATAAAGTTTCTGCGGGTCTGCCAGTGGCTCAGCGGTAAGGTATGAGTAACTCTTGACCTCTTTATCTCAGTTTATCCTTTATAGTTAGAGCTGAAATGCATCTTCTATGAACTACACAAGAATGTTTAATTAATGTTTGAGAGCTGTGAGACCCCTTAATAAGGAGTGGATCTTTGTAAAAGCAAAGATATATTTATTAATAACCAGGTGGCTGTTCTGCAGGGCATCTTCTCATAAATAGTACCCTAAAGAAAAAAAGAAAAATACGAGTAGAAATATTTTTAGGAGCTTTTGGATAAGAATTGCTACCTCATTACTGAACAGAAGTAACTTTGAAAGATGGCTTATACAGCTGTACTATGTGTGCTTTTATTGCATGAGGGATTTCTAACAGTCAACAGAAGTTCCTTCCTGACGACCTGGAGAGAGTGTGATCTAACTCTTTCAAGTTAATCATGAACCACAGAGCAAGCACTGAGTAAACTGATAGCATAAATTGAAAGGTCACTGCCTGTATTGAGAGAAAGGCTGCAGTACTTCCCTCTTGAAAAAGACATGACAATTCATTTTCATCTCTGTCGTAGAGGTATAGGTGACTGAGGGCAAGAGCATGCTCAATTAGAGCTGAGCAGAAAGGACAGGGTGCCTCAACACGCACCTCTTGTGTCCTCACCAGTCCTCTGCCTTTAGCAGGCAGTGAATGAAGTCTCAGCCTGTATCAAGGTTATGCTCACTCCGTCCCTTTGGCTGTAGTGCCTGCTTGAAGAGGTCGGTGATGCAGCAGCCATGGTGTACTGTGGGATCTGTGGTGGTTTGACTTGCCTGTGCACCTAACAGTGGGCTGGGGGTACCTCTGTGAGGAAAACGCTGCAGAAATGTCTTTTTTCTCTTTGTGAGTTCTCATTGGATCAAAGGATTCTCAAGGCCTTGAACCCAGTGTAGATTGGATACCCATGTGTATTTGCCTGTCATGTCCTGGGGCAGCAGAAGATGGAGCTCAGACATATTCAAATCCAAAATATATTAGAATTTAGTCATACTAGCGGAATTTGTAAGTTAAAGAAAGTATGCCTGTATGAGAATGAGAAATAATAGAATTTGTGTTTCAGTGTGAGAAAACAGCAAAGGCTTAAAGCCAGGATGCGTGTTTACTTCTTCCCTTTTCTTTCTTTTTTTTTTTCCTTCTGCCTAGAATATCTCTTTGTGCCAGGTTTTGTATATCCTCCAGTCATTAGAGCTACTAGTTTGAACAGGAATAGATACGTAGAAGCATATTCTCGCTGTACACTTTAGGGCAGGTGAACACTAAATTTACCTCCAAGTGCTTTAAATGTCAAATACGATTAACCATCCACTAATCCGTCTAACAATTCACCAGAAGTTCTGCTCCCTGGCAGTGATTTTGCATAATAGACAAGGTAACTCCTTTGCTGCTTGATACTTATTCAGCATATGGCACTGTTGGATGATGGAACCACCTACATACAATGCGCTGTTCCACATAACCTTTTCCTTGATGAACTGCAAACATTGCCCAAAGAATCCCACAGAAAAAACAGTAAGTGGTTTACAGAAGTTAATGGCCAAGCACTAATGCACTTGCTTCTATATTAGATGGAGAAAATGGTGATATTTAAAGACCACAAATTTTACTACATTTTTGCAGAAGGGTAAGAACAAACTATGATAGCTGAAAATTTTGTCCAAAATTTAAAAAAAAAAAAAAAAGCAGAAAAAAGAGATATAAATATTCTTTTTTTTTTGCATATAACAAGACTACTTAAGTGTAGGGTGCTTCAGGAGCTGAGCTGTAATTCCTGATGTGGAGCAACATCCAATAGGAGAAGGAAATGAATGTGGCACAGCAGCAAACATGACTAGAAGAATACACTGGATTTTGGAGAAGAAAAAGAGCTCTGTTTGGGTAAGTCTTAACACCTTGACAGGGAAGTCAAATCAATTAGATTTTCATGAGACCAAACAAAGCATATGTTTATTCAAGAGTTGTCTCAGAGTCCCAGGAGAAATTTGAATAGGAACCCATATTAAAAAAGCCATCTGGGAGTATCTTGCGCAAGACACATTTGTGTGACGAAATTTTGCCATTGGCCTAAGAAAGATCTCTCATAACAATTGACCTTGGGATCTAATTAATACCCTGGAAAAAAAAGTTATTGCTACCTATTAAATTATAAGTGTTAGTAGTATTTTCTTAGCATGGTCTTTTGTTTAGATAATTTTATGTATAGATAGATATATTTTGGAAAGTAGTAAAGCTTCAATTCAGAAAGAAAATATTATGAAAATATGGAAAAGAGCAGTTGTCTACTTTAAAAATTATAATAAGGTGAATCACACTAAAAAGTGCAGTTACACAAAAAGGCACGGACATGGAAGTTTGTGCTGCTCTGGATAGGTGAAAGAAATGAGCACTGGACTGTGCTGATTTTGCCAGAGATCTCTGGGTTCAGTGCAGTGAGGCCAGGGAAGGGAGTCAGCCTGCAAGAGCCTTTGCTGTTCCACTGGGAGGGCTTTCGGGATCCTATCATCTGTTGTCCAAGGACTGTACTATCCAGCCAATACTCCAGCTCAAGCACAGAGAGATTTCCCACCCTGCATCCAAACAAAATGAAGTCAGCTTTGACTCCGCAAAATGTCGATGAATTCTTCAGAGTAAATCAGCCCTGTCAGTCTGATGTGGAACTGTCACCTGCTTGTGACATAATATAATATGAAATGATATTGAACAACATGCGTTTGGCACTAAATTGTTAGCGGGTTTTAGCTTTGACAGCAGCAAGTTTATTGCTTTAATCCCAAGGTCTTTTAACCCTCTTTGACATAAATTGAGGTTGGCTTTTGTGAGAAAACTCCACTTCACTCTCTCTTCCTTTACCTAAAACTGCTTTTAACAATTTATGCTTGTACATCAGACACTCATTTTGAGTGACAAAAAGAAAAAAGATCTATTAGAACAGAAGGAAAAAAGGGTCAATTTAGGTTAAGCAGTGCATGTCTCTTTTGGTAGGCATGTCACAGCTTTCTTCAGGTGAATATGAATTTTAAGTTGTAATATAGTGCATTACTGTACGAAAATAAAGCAAATCTTTAACAAGAAGAGTGAGTAAGCATTGAAGGAGAAAGGCTGATAATCTGTAACAAGACAATTCACCCTTTTTTGATGTAATTTAATTTATTCCTCAGTCCATTTTGAAACTTTTCTTAAAAGATCAAAGGGTTTTCTCCTTTTTCCAGACATTGTGGAGAGTCTAGTTTGGTAAGGGTTATATGTAGAAATACAGATTTATAGAAATGATAGTATGTATACATACAGTTTTGCTGAAGCGTAGCTGGCTGATAGCACATAATTTAATATTTCACTATTTTGAGACATCTTGTTTAGTTTTATAAGTACAAATTGTCATCAGTGCTCTGATAATCTAGTCACAGAAATACATCATATGTGAACTATAACAGCAATAACATGGGACACATCAAAAGGGTTTTTCTATCCTCAATTACTATACAATGCTCACAGTGTTGTTTAAAATCATTTTTTTATTACATTTAAAGCTCAGCTGAATCTGCCCTTGAACTGTTAATAATGGAGAGTGATCATACTCTCAACATATTTGCAATTTTTTTTAATGTTTTCTTTGTTCTTTCATAGGAAAGAGTATATTATTGATCTACTTTCATTTTAACAAGAAGAGAAGAGTATGGAAAATATTAGACTAAGAAAACTTGTGTTTCTTTCCAAATGTGAGTATTTTTAGTTTTTACAAATTGCTCTTTTTTCTCTTCTAAAGATCAGGTGCCTAAGGATTTTTCAGTTTCTCTTATTTTATGTAACTTCTGTTATTTATGTTATGATACTGTTATTATCTATAACTCTCTTATAGCAATTTTACTACCAGCTAGTGTTTAATATATAAACCGATTGTTCCACGAGCAACAGAACTGATGCAATCTTTGATCTACAGATTTGTGTCTTGTTTTTCTTATACCTCTTCCTGTGACAGTGTCATTTCCTCTGTGACCTGTGTCCCTTCAACTCCAACTGTTTCAACTCTCCCTTCATATACCTTCTCTTCTCTGTCTTCCAGCTTTTCTACCATAATAACTTCAGCTGACTCCCAAATTTCCCTTGTACCTACCTTGGTCCTCCCTCTTCACCTTCTGTACTCTCTCTGCTCTTCCTCTGCAAGAGTTCAGCTCTGATGTCTGTCACCATCTCCTGTTGTTGAGGTGAATGGACGAGCGCTGCTGAGGACCTCTGAGCACTAAGTGCTGCCCTGGTCACTGCCTCCCTGTTCCCCAGTGTGGCCAGCAGCACCTTTTTTTTCTTCAGTCAGGCCATGATGTGATCTAGTAGATCTGGATGCCACTTGTAATGAAATTGAAGGACCACAATGCATCTGAAATCACTGTCCTGTCAAATTTGGTTTGATGTGGGCCAGTGCATTTACAAGTTACCAGAGAGGGAACTCTGCTAAATCAAGGACTGTACATGAGAAAAATGTTGGCCTTACAGTGTAAAGGACCTGGGGTTCTTAGGTTTGAAAAGCATCCTTTGCTTATGCATTGTCATTTCCTTTACACTGATTTTTTACCTGGGGTGTTCACTACGTTGTCACATAACTGCTGAGGTTCTCTTCTCATCAGTTATTTTGCTTTAAATCATACAGAAATGATGCTTTGTAGCCAGTTACATGTTCATCCACTGCATTATGAAGAGAGACTACTTGCTGGCCCTGTTCTGACTGGGGCATGCTTGGCCGCAACTGTTGGCTTTGCCTTGCATCCAAAATGTAGATGCTAGGCCCTTATGACACAGCACAACCCTTATTTTCAGCTCAGAGCTCAGCTGCCATTGAAGCCTTCCTCACACAGCGGCCTGCAGAGCTGAGCGTTGCGCCTTCAGGAGGGGGCGGGAGCTGAGGGCCAGGACATGCCTGCTATGGCCCTGCTGTGTGAGGGAACCAACTCTCTCAAACTCTACCTCATTTCTGGAAATTTTGGTATCATAGCATTCTGCAAAAGATGAATCCAAGGTTTAATTGTCCTTAAAGACCAGAATTTTGAAGGGGTCATATATCTCAGTCAGGCCTTACAGTGAAATTTCCATGCAAATTGCATTGGAGTGAGGGATTCTTGGAGACAGGGAAGTTGTCAGGCAGAGGCAGGCTGTGTCTCTACTGCACAGATAATGAATCCCCACATTTACAGCTTTTGGGTATACTGGATTGTAGTCACAATCTGAATATCAGAGAAAGAGCACGTCAACTGCTTTTGCTGTAACATAGCCCTTACTGCCTAGCGCTGACTGCCATGCACTGCTGCTCCTCTGTTACGTTCCTCACAGACTGAATACAAAGTTAATACAAGTAAATAAGTACAAATGATAAATAAACTTCACCAGATTTTGGGAATTCCATCCCCCAAATCAGGCAAGTATTAAAACAAAGAAAATGTATCTAGAGCTTCTACAGAAAACAGTATTCTGCTTCCAAGTTATGTACTGTAGAAGTTATGTTTCTGTAGATTCTTGTTTATAGTGTTCTGTAAAGAGAAATGTTGATACAGTTATGTTACATACTACACACATCTTGCTATGTGTCATGATTATGCCGAAGTAATACTGATTTTAAAGGTTGTCCTCATTTTACCAGCCTTGGCATCTGATCTCCTTTTTATTCATCCTTTCTCTTAGGTATCCTTTGGTTTGAATGCAGGATGTAGCTAGCTGCTAATGCAAATCCTGCTTTCTCTAAAACTAAAGGCAGTAATTTCTTAATCAGGCTTTAGCAGTACAGAGTGACTGCGCCGGAGCACAGCACAATGCCTCCAGCAGATGTTCTCCTTCAAGAGGTCCTGCACCGCCACAACGCTCCTCAGCAGAGAGCAGAGGAACTTGGCTCCTGCAGTGTTACTCTGACTCTTCAAGCATTTGGTACTGGCGGCCCTTGCAGTTTCCCTCCTTCTGTTACACTTGTAAGTATAAATTCCACATCATCTCCAAATCCTGACAGAATGAAACTTGGGGAATTGGGAAAATAGGGTCAGTATATGAATTGTGATCTTGTCCGTGGCAATAAAAAGCACTATCACTGGGCATTCAGCAGCTGAACTACCCTCATGTTGTTTGTATTTTTATGGATGCTGTTATAACTATAGTCAAGTATGATTTAACTTTAAAAGGGATGCTGTAACATTGTTCAAGTCCAGAACTGCCATAATCTTTTGTGGTAAATCTTTTGGATTTTATCTAGCTTTAAAAAAAAAAAATAAATAAAAAAGGGGAAAGAAAAGGTAATATGAAGAAATAGCAATAGAATACAGAGAAGCTGCATTTTCAATGACTCACTTATCCATTCTTTTTATTTAGTTTTGCATATGTGCAAACATTTCTGAGTACACTGTTTTTGTGCACTGTTATCTTGTAAAGTGCATTGAATGGGCATCTCATATAAAATGCAGAGATCATTTTGTAATCTAATTCCTAAAAATGCTACACATACGCAGTTTGAGATTTTTGTTGCTTACACATTTCAGTAGCCTAATTTCATTCTAACTATCATAGATGTGCAAGTTACATTCGCTTTTAAAAACTGATTCACAGTAATTAAGGCTACTTTTGTTTTTAACCATTAAATATATTCAAAATCAATATCTTATTTTGATTTTAGATGCTTTTGTGGTCCAGAACGGAAGATGAAGGCTGTTTTGGCCTTTGTCACTAATTTGGTATGAGGCCTTAGCTGACTTAGATTTTCTCAATCTTTTTGCTTATTTGTAATTTCCTGCCACTTATTTGGCTTATTTCATTAACATTTGTAAAGAGGCTTTAGATACTTAAATGGAAATGGATGAATAAGTATTATGTGCTATTTGGTCTCAAAGTGGACGTTTGCTGTCTCTGTCATAGGAGTAACACATTTAGTGGTTTTATAAATAAATAATCCATGTTGCTGGATAATTGGGTATAGCTATACAATTAAATAATTTGGCTCAGCACAGATATGGTCTTGTAGATAAACTGTTTAATCAGGATCTCAAAAGTTTTATTATGCAGCACAGGACAGTGTAATTACAAGTATAAACATACCCTGACTCCCCATTTCTCAACATTCTTGTTTTAGAAAAAAACTGTAAGCAAGAGTAAAAGATTCTTCATTCCTTCAAGACATTCCCTGAGGGCTTGCCTGCCCTAAATAATTATACAGCCTTAAAACAGTTGTCAGCCACCGCAGTCAGGACTGCTACCTCTCACAACTGTATCCAGAATCTTGCGATAGCAGCTGCTCTTCCAGAGCCCTGGCTTTGGAGTGGTAACCCTGAGAGAGGATCTGAGCTTGTCTTGTTGCGTGAATGCAAGTTTCAGGCTCCTTGTGGATGATAACAAAATCTTGAAAATGTAAATTGTAAAGAATCAGACTTCCAGGAGAGTACATTCTCCCTTCCCATACAGACACAGTATTTATTACTTCTAGAAATCCCGAGCATTTTTAAGCAAAATCTCCTAATTTTGCTGTGTTTAATTACTGATGTGGAATTTTAAAAGTTTAAATCACTGTTGGCCATTTGGGACCAGATTGTTTCTGTTACTGCATCTGGCCACAGTTCTAGAGGAGAGTGTCACGAGGGCCCTTTTTTCATCCTTCTTGTACCTGCTTTGTTGGTGTTGGTATGACAGCAGGAATGGCTGCTGCCCATCACCGCCCACCATTCTGTGTTGTTCTTGTAGTCAGCTAGCACAAATGAGCTGGCACTGGAGGAGACTGAGATGATTTGACTCTGCCCTGCTCCTGAAGAGGCTCTCATTCTTTTATTTAGTGGTGTCTGTGTGACTATAAATGTGACCTCAGTTTATACGGGGCCTATTTTAAATCTGTAGCAGCCAATATGGGAAACCATAACTCCATTTACATATATTCCCTGGGGACAAGTAGGACTGGCCAATATGGAGATATAACTGATAAAAACTGTCAAGACTTGATGCTGAATTATCCTAATTAAAGTATGTTCATGAATGGTTTAGCTTTCCAGTTTAGAAGAGCTTCAAAAGGGGGAAAAAAAAAAAAAAATTGTCCTTGCCTTTTGGTAATGTCCACGCCATTTCTTGTTTTTGATTCCTTCTATTCCAGTCAATCCAACACTACTGCATTACCTCTGGAAGAGAAAAACAAAAAGGCCAATGAAATAAAAATAGCAAAATGTTCTTGCTGTTTTCTCTTACTGGGCAGCCTTTTGCTAATGCACCTTTTACTTTGAAGTTGTGTAGAAAAAATATGTGCTTCAAATTTAAGTTCAGCCTCTCATTTGTATTTCCTACTTCTTCCTTAACTACTTATCTGAGCTGGAATATTTTTCTGTTACTACTGATAGCAATATTATGGAGCGCTGCTTCAATTTTTTGGTTCAAAGGAATCATCTTACCTGGTTTTTGTCCTGGAATTTTATTTCATATCATATTTAGACTGAAAGCTAAGGCATGTTTTTCTAGGCACATTCGAGCAAGTAGATTACTTAAGCTAATTTATGTTTATGTAAGTTAATAAATAATCATAGAATCATAGAAACACACGGTTGGAAAGGACCTACAGGATCATCTAGTCCAACTGTCCTCCAATGTTTCAGAGGATCTCTGATGGGATATGTTTGAGGGAAGTGAGTGTTGCTTTTATTCCTAATTCAGGAATTTATCTTTACAGAAAAGCTTCAGGTTGAAAAATTAATTAACTCAGTTTGTTAATTCCAAGCTAAAGGTAAAAATTTTCTTTTATGGCATCCCTTGTGCTTTCTTTGCTGGCACTGCAATCAATACTTCCACTTCTAACTGGACTACAGGACCTCTGGTAGGCTAGAGAGGTTTGAGTTGAAGAGGCTTCAGGATGTAGCCCTTAATGGGAAGAGGATATATTGCATCTTCCCATTCTCTGCTGAACCAGAGCTTCTGGCACTGCTGGGATTGATGGTGTTTGTACAGTGTTACTGTGGTGTGGTATGGATATACTATGTAGCGCATGGGACCAGAATGGCCATGCTCGTAAAGAGCCTGTTAAATAACTACATAATTAATCACTTCTTGGATTAGAAATGAGACAGAACAAAGGGAGATTTTTCTTTTTATCTTTTTTTTCCTTTGGCTTATGGCTTATCTGGTCAGAACCTGGGTGCAGACAAATAGGAGGAATCTGGTCCTAGATCGAAGTATGCCTATTCTGAACATGAGAGCGAATGAGTCCTTATACAACGCTGCTTTCACTGAGAAAAGTGCCAGGCAGCAGCTGGTGTTGTATCCCTGGACAGCTTATCAGAGAAGTTCTGCATACAGTGTAAATGTACTGTAAGGTTTTTCAAAATTCTTAAAGCTGATTTTGTTGTTTTCTAATTATTATTTTTATATTAGTTTTATAAAATTACATTATATATATATTTAAAAGCACATTTATGGATGCCCTATTTTTAATCTAAAAGAATATGGTCATTGGTACTGTAACACAATCAACAAATACCAGAGGTAATAAACAACACAGAAAGTAGGATGAAAAAATGTGACAAGAAAGGAGGAAACAGAAGTATTAAAAAGTATTGTAGATAAAGAACGGTTGACTGTTTCTCTTGTAAATATTTCAAAATATAGATCCAATGTTTTATGGGTCACTAAAACTACTGTAAATACACGAGCTGAATCCCAAATACATCATTCTCAATTCCCAGCAAAGACAATACAATGCAGCTATAATATACCCTTCGTCATCTCTTGCAGGCTTGGATTTAGCTGCAGAGCAAGATGACTGCAGATAGAATATTCAACCTTTGGAAATAAAAAGGAG